>JAODAL010018345.1:0-75043 GCA_025379985.1 Phyllomedusa bahiana
TGCACAGCTTGTATAAGTGTAAATTTGGTGTGTCCTTAAAATAACTCAGCACCCAGCAATCAATGTCTAAACCACTGGCAAGATGAGTGAGTACACTCATAAGTAAAAATGAACAAATTGTGCCCAATTTGCCATTTTCTCTCCTCAGTGTCATATGACTCATTATAGTTACAAGGTCTAAGGTATGTTAAATTTGGTGTTATCAATCTCATACTGGTCATTGGAAGTTTAACATGGCACCTTATGGTAAAGAACTATCTGAGGGTCTGAAAAAAAAATGTTGGTCTACATAAAGATGGCCTAAGCTATAAGAAGATTGCCAACACCCTGAAACTGAGCTGTAGCATGGTGGCTAAGACCATACAGTGGTTTAACAAGATGGGTTCCACTCAGAACCGGCCTTGCCAAGGCTGACCCAAGAAGTTGAGTGCACCTGTTGAGCATCATATCCAGAGATTGTCTTTCAAAATAGATGTATGAGTGATGCCAGCATTGTTGCAGAGGCTAAATGGGTGTGGAGTCACACACTGCATCAAATTGGTCTGCATGGCTGTCATCCCACACGGAACCCTTTTCTAAAGAGGATGCACAAGAGAGCCCCCAGACAGTTTGCTGGAGACAAGCAGAATAAGGACTGGCTGGGCCGTTCGTAAGGGCGGGCGTGGCGGGCGATTGCTTGGGGCGCTGGGGCTCCAATCACCCGAGGGGGGCGCTGTGACCGCCTGCCTCGCCCGCCCGGTGGTTAGCCCTTGACTCTGCGCAACCATTGTAACACGGCTGCGCAGAGTCACTCAGCAGCTGCACACTCGCTGTGCAGCTGCTGCTACAGGGAGGAGGCAGGACGGATCGTTCCCGTCCTGCCTTCTCCCCTGTATCAGTGTCGCAGGGGGCGCACGGCTTTCACCACGCCCCCTGCTACGCTCAATCTCCTCAGCTGGCAGCTCTGATCATGTCACACTGCTTACACTGCTCTGCAGCTCCCGGACCTGGACGCGAGGACCGTGGGATCGTGCCATGGTGAGTATGTTTTTTTTTATTTCATCAATAGCTGCAGGGGCTATTACCTGGCTATGGGGGCACTGCCTGGCTACATGGGGGCTAACCTGGCTATGGGCGCACTACCTGGCTACATGGGGCACTGCCTGGCTACAATGGGGCACTGCCTAGATACATGGGGCACTGCCCGGCTACAATGAGGCACTGCCTAGCTAAAATAGGGCAGTGCCTGGCTACATAGCGGCACTGCCTGGCTACAATGGGGCACTGCCTGGCTACATGGGGGTACTGCCTGGCTACAATGTGGCACTGCCTGTCTACACTTGGGCACTGACTGGCTACAATGGGGCACTACCTGGCTACATGGGGGCACTGCCTGACTAAAATGGGGCACTGCCTGGCTACAAGGGGGCACTGCCTGGCTACATGGGGGCACTGCCTGGCTACATGGGGGCACTACCTGGCTACCAGGGAGCATCTACCTGGCTATATGGGCATCTACCTGACTATATGGGCATCTACCTGACTATATGGGCCTACAACCTGACTATAGGGGCATCTACCTGGCTATAAGGGGCATTTACCTGGCTATAAGGGGCATCTACCTGCCTATAGGGGCATCTACCTGACTATATGGGCATCTACCTGGCTACAAGGGACTACTACCTGCTATAGGGGCATCTACCTGGTCATAAGGGTCACTACCTGACTATAGGGCATCTATCTGGCTATAAGGGGCTACTACCTGGCTACATGGGTTACTACATGGCCACAGGGGCTACTGTCTGGCTACATGGACTACTACATGGCTACAGGGGCTATTGTCTGGCTACATGGGCTACTACATTGCTACATGGGCTACTACATGGCTACAGGGGCTACTGTCTGGCTACAGGGAGCATATTACATGGCTACCATATGAGGGGCTATAGATGGGGAGTTTTTGTATAGAAATAGGAATTGGTAGAGAAGTGCTGATAAATTGAGGAGTCTAAGATGTTTGTTTTGTAAATTTCAGTGAAGAGTTGTGGCTGGGAGAAGTCGTCATGGCGGTCTGGGACAGATGGAGAGAAACAACAACTCTTAAGATACGTCTCCTGTAAGTGCCTGGATGTAACTTTACTGTAATCATTTATATGTCTGCAGAGCCTGTGTACAGCTGGTATCCACCCCTGTATGGTCACAGGATCGGGGTAATCGTTGTTGTCGTATCATGTTGTGTATTCCGAAATGGTCAGTTAGTCTTATTCGGTCACGTTGTGCTGGGGAGATGTGGTCTTCATAGGACCTTGGGACTATAAGCCTTAGGATTCTGGTTTTGTGTAGCAGTGTTATTTGGTATGACTATTATTTAGTAAATTTATACGTATCACTTTGTGGTAAAGCTTTTTGTATATTTTAGATTTGGTTGATGGTGATGCAATGTGTCGCATTGTGGTGCATTATGTTACGGGAAGGGGGGGGGGGGGTGGCGAAATTTCTTTACCTCGCCCTGAGTGCAATTTAGCCTAGGAACGGCCCTGGTTACTGGTACTATGTCTTGTGGTTTGATGATACCAAGATAAACTTATTTGGTTCAGATGGTGTCAAGCTTGTATGGTGGCAACTAAGTGAGGAGTTCAAAGACACGTGTGTCTTGCCGCATTCAAGCATAGTGGTGAGAGTGTCATGGTCTAATGTAATAATCTGCCACTGGTGGGGCTGAGGGTATCTTTAGGATGGAAAGGGACCAATATCTATGGCCCCTCCCATCATGACAATATATGGTTACAGCTGTTGATTTTACCTTGACTGGTTATAAAAAAAAGAGAAAACCCAACATTTTTTTCACTCCACTTTAGAGGGTCCACTTCTGATGGTAACTCTACTTTTCGCAGCACCCCTTGCATGTTGGGCATTGGGGTAATAGTGTGAGATGGTTAGTGTAAGCCTTGGGGTGATGGTGAAATAAAGCACCATTGCCTGACACCACGCCTCAGTGATTGTAATGGAGGAATGGCTACCAGACACCTCAATTACTACCAGACACTTCAATAGCTAACACTTGAATAAAATGGTAAATAAAAAATAAAGAAAGAAAAAAAACAATTTATTGGAATAAAAACTGTCCAACAACATCCCTTGTAGAGCTTTTTATTAAAGCAATGGATCCAACACAGGTCCGACATAATCCAACAAGTACAACATAGTCTAATATGTCCATCATAGTCCAACACAGAAACCTGTAGAAAAACAGAAACACTACAAAGATAGTCACAGTATCCATCCCTTGCACCCACAGAAGAATGTCTGCAGCTGATCTTCAAGGAGTGCAGGAGATGGAGTTCAGACAGAACAATATGATCCTGGGGGGGTACAGGTCACAGCTGCAGCACAATCTCCAGGGGGTTGATCTTCTGTTCTCCACTCTCAGGAGATTGTGCTGGTAAACTGTGGCCTGTGCCCCTTCTCCCCACTTCTCCCCCACCATTATACTTTATGGCCTAGTGCAACAAAAAATACAGCCCAACCTATCGCTCCATAATCCACACCCTGGCCCCAAACTAATGCCTTGTGGGGAGTTTGTACAGAGGTGTGTAACAGGTAGGCAGGTGCTGGAAAGGGACCTTACAAAAGTAATACTGCACCAAAAATGCCAGTCTACAAACCACTGTATGCTATAATTAAGAATCAAAGCTTCTTGAGCCATGCACTCTGTATATGTGGACAAAAAATACCAAACATAAGTATGTTCTTAAGAGTAATGTCTGCAAGACTGTAGCATTATTTGCTGCCTTTTATCCTGGCAGCAAGCTGGTCACTGAAAGACCCCATCACTTCATCAACTGAAGCTCATAGGGGTTATCCCCCCTTTCAAAATGCCAATGATTTCAAGTTATAATAGTAGCAGAATTTACAATGCGCTTTTACTTTAACTGCTTACCTCAAACTTTTACAGAGTAGCCATGGGAGGTCCACTGTTTCCTTTCCACCTGAGCCCAAATGCTTGAGGGGGCCATATCCTCCTATGCCAGTGTTATAAATGGTGCTTAGTAGGTGGAGAGCTCTGTTGTGTATTTTGCACTGGGGTCCATAAGCTTCAAGTTCCTCATCTGTTACCAGATAAATAATGCAATGCATTTTTGAAAGTACTCAAATTTTAAGTTCTATCTGTGGGTTACATGTATGAATATTAGTGCTGATAGGCCAGTTCTAAATCGCTTTAAAGCAGTGTATAATGCGCCAGAATGTATGAACCTGTTCTTCTGCAGGCGTATTGTAGTTCCACTATGACAACTCAGGCTCAGGCAGACCTTTAACTTGGTCTGGCTGTTCTGTTATGCACCTAGGTTTGGCGTCAAAGAATCATATATGTGTCTACTTCTAAAAATGTGGTGCGCCCCCAGAACGCCCCTAATCTTTTGGGGCATAAAAAAAATGGTTTCTCCTGCGCTTACGTGCCAAAATTTGGGTGCGATATTCTTTTTAAATTTTTAACGGTCTACTAAAGCGTTTGACACCGGATAATTGGACGCCCCCCCCTTCAGCCGTCATTGTGAATTTCTACTGTATTAATTGTTAATATTAATTTTACTCTACATTTGTATCTAAGCACTGTCACTATATTAGAAATGTGCTCCTACTCTGTGCCAACCAATATCTGAGATCCAACTCCGGACCAAATGACTCATACCATAACAATCTGTGTATGCTTTATCTTCAAGATGTTCCTATCTTTATTTTCGGCAAGCAGGCAAATTACTGTGGTTGGACCATTCCCTGATTAGAAGCAAAGTGTAGAAATAATTTAAAGCTGTTAAATCAGTGTAACCCATGAAGAAAAGTCCATTTATTCTGTTTCACGCTGCTAGTAAAATCATTCATATCCTATTCCCTGGTGTGTGCTTTCCATAGTCCTGCTACCTGATTATTCTTAACATTTTTATAGTTGTACGTGTGAGCGAAATTTTCATTTGATGCATATGCTTGTCTTGCATCTCTGTAATACACTTTGCTAATGACACCTTGGTCTTTACTTTGACCACAGTCAGGAGTATACATTAGGTACAAAACAGCAGTCATAGTCATAGGCCTATACAAAAACACAACATGGCATATAGTAGGGAACGGGCCCTGTTACAGATTTTGTATTGGAACCCAGTAGCTTTAAATTAAAGGGGTTGCCTAACTACAAAGAATAGCTTTCAACATGTATGGAACATTAAATGAAGATGTTTTCCAAATATATTGCTTTGTTCATATTTTGTTGTTTAGGAACTACAAATGATTTTATCACCTTCTGAGGGCTTTCTGGCTTCTCTAGTGACCAACCTGTTTGTTAGTTCTCCCCTGCTGTTTGTCTTATCTGATAGCAGGGAGTCATAACATAGGTCATGGCACAGAACTGTCAGCAGCCTGAGAGCTTGTGTGTTATCTGATCTTTCAGACAAAAGACACTAATTGCTACTGTCTACTTTAGCTCTCAAGCTTCTCTGGACCTGGCAGAAGGAGATTTATCAAATCTAGACTAATTAACAAAGTCTGAATACACAGAGCTCATATGCTAATTACAGACAGTTTGACCAGGAAGTGATAGGATGCATCAATGAAATAATGCTGCTTTGCTCTATGAAACAGTGAGATGAGACAACCCATTTAAGTCACCAGTAAAAGTAATGAAAGTTGTAGCCCAGGTAATGCTTGCACTTGTCAAAAAGGAACTTTTTTTTTTTTTTGGGGGGGGGGGAAGGGGTGTGTAAGTACCTAACAGGCGGGCCAAATCTGGAGGGGTGCTATGCCTGTCATTTTTGGTTCATTTGGCTGGTGATAGTGGATATGATGTGGCTGTCACTGACTGTACCTCTCCCATATTGCCTAAGAGAATTTGTATGAGACCTTGGTATGGTTGCTATCCAAGGTCTCATAGTGCATAAGGAGGATGTAGCAGAGTTACAATAACAGGGGACACAATCTTACATCATGAGAAGGCCTATTTTTATTTTTTTGTGCCTCCATCCTTAACTTCTGTAACCCAATAAAAATCTACATTTTCACAAGCAGGGTAAAATGGGGTATACAAAGAGCTGTTCAAGAACCCTGTAGAGTTATTTTGCTGCCTTTCATTGGAAAAGTTAAAGGGGATTTGCTGAGACAAAGATTCTTGCCTTTCAGCTTAGCATAGGCAGAATGTCAACAAATCACGCTGAGTCATGAAGCTGCAGGGGAGAGAGGAGAGGGGAGGGAGGAGTGAGGAATCCAAGGGAGCGTCTCAAAACTTAAGTGAACTAATAAACAGTACAACAGTGGATTCAATACAGCAAGACACAGCCTCATAGACGGCACTGTCAGGTGAAACCTTATCTGCTAAGAAGCTAATGTAATGTAAACAAATCACGGAGCTGAAAGAGACGGAGCTGAAAGAGACACAGAGACACACACAGACACACACAGCCAGAGCACAGAGCTGCATAACGGATCCTGTGACATGTTCACTCAAATAATCAAACTATAACTTGTGAATTCTGTATACAAAAGAGAACACCTATTCTACACAGCAGCTTGAAAGCTTCTTCATCAGATAAAGCAGGGATCTAATAACACTACAGCTAGTTATTCTGTATACAAAAGAAAACATATTGCTACCCGGTGCCTTAAAAGACCATTCATTTTTCCTGTCATCAGATAAGAAGTGATTCACGCAAGCGCGGACTTTCAGCTCCTGGGTCGTGACTAGGGGAAGCTTTGTGGTAACCAAGGGGGGTTGAGAAATGCTGTAGCTCTCAGAGTTTACTTTTTTTAATCACATATATTTAGAAAAGTGATTAAATACCCATTTTGGAGGTTCCCACGTCACCATTACATGGTGGCAAAACCCCTTTAATGTTTACTATTGTGTTATATTATACTTAATTAAAAATTGGAACAAATTAATCAAAAAAGTTGCATGCATTCCAAACTGCTAGCAATAAAAAGTGCTTTTCAGCCAACAAAAAATGCACCCTCACTCAGGTCCGTATGTATTAGTACAAAAAAGCTATTGGTCGCTTAAAATGGCACTGTTGCACAAATTTAAAAAATAGGAAATGTTTAGAATATTTTTAGAGTACAAAGCATAAAGAAAACCGTACATATTCGGTATTGATTCATATCAATCTGTAGAATACAGATAACACGTCATTTATACCGAAGAATGAACGCCATAAAAACAAAACTCCCACAAATATGGCGCAAGTATGTTTTTCCACATTTTGCCTGATTTAGAAATTTTGTGCGGTTTTCCAGTATTTTCTATGGTACGATGAATGACACTGTTGGAAAGTACATCTTATCACACAAAATAAAATCCTTCAATTGTCGGTGGAAAAATAAAAACGTTATGGCTCTGGGAAAGCGAAGAGGGAAAGGCGAGCGTGACAAAAAAAAGGCTCTGTCAAGAAAGGGTTAAAAGGGGAAAAGTAGTCCTAATTGGAGTACATTTACCCTATTTAGTGAACATGTACCGTTTCTGCATTGGTAGACCACGCTTTTGTGTCTGATGCAAAAAAGTATACATTTGCTAAATAGGGCAATTATAGTCCAATTGAGACTACAATTGCCCTATTAAAGCCTATAGCCCTGCGCGGTATCTGATGGGATGAATTTTTGTGGTATCTGGAGATACACCACTAACTGGACCTAAAAATGTGACTGTTTTTTCTTTCTTGTGTGTTTTTTTCTCTTGACTTTTTTTGGTCCCACTTTGGGACTAGACTTAATAATCACCTGATCTCGCTTACAATACAAAGCTATACATTACAGTATTGCTATGAATTATGCTTGTGTTTGACAGGGCCTAATAGGCTTCATGGTGGACCCATAGGTCATTCTTTAGCCTCTGGCTGCCATGGCAAACATCAGCACACCACAATTGCATTTGCATGGTACTGATGATTCAAATACAGTAAAACAAGTAGATTCCTGCCACATGAGCATTTTATGTTCTGCTGTGTATTAACAATAGTCTTTTTCTTTCATGTATTTTATAGAAGAATAGCAAGTCAATAATGATTCTGAGGACTAATATACAGTCTGTAAGATGAAGAAAATATCTTTAAAATCAGCACCACATTTCCCTTCAGATTCACACAAATTTGGGAATACAACAGATCGCCTGTAGTCCTCACCCATCTAAAATAGTCTGAAAGAAAGTAGAATAAGGCGTCGACATCTCCATTTTATTATCAATCCAGAAACGTTTTGGTTAAAAAAACATTGATAAGAACTTTTTTAATCCACTCTTTTTGCATACCTTTATGGACTGATAAAATGAAAATCTTTTTTGGAGATGCTGACTTCTAATTTCACTTGTTTCTAGACAGTGAAGTGATTGTGAGTGAAGCTGTGGCTGACGACAATTGCAGTCTTAATCCAACCCTAACCTGCTGTGTAATGCTGGCTAGTACAATTAACTGTCCATGAGGGGTTCAGAGAGATTTATTAAACTTGAACATGTGAAGGGTATGTAGAACAAAGATAGCAAGTCTCTTAGACTGTCACTATGGATCTACCAGGAACTGTCCCCTGTAACTTCCTCCTCTTCAACATGTTGCTTGGTGACTAGCTCATGGGAAATCCCAACACAGTCTCCACATGTCAATGGGTACTCCATAAACTCTCCAGTTTGAGGAAAAATCAAAGGGTTAGTTCTAATGCTCATGCTTACAGGAGACCTCACTGTTTTCACCACCTCTCTAATGTTTTTTCTCTTGCCTCGGGACTAACTCCTCCTCTTCCAACTCTCCAACCTTTTATCTTCCTACTCACTTCCTCAATGCACTGGAGACTATTATTGGTGTCCCTGTGAACTGCTTTCAGTGGTGTAACTAGAATTTATAAAGCCCCATAGCAAAATGAGATGGGGTCCAACGAACCAATGGCAATAAACTAAAACAACAGCATAAATATCAATAAAGGTATAAATATACCGCAATATCAGAGAACCCAAGTAGTAGTGCTATGTGGCAGAAAACCACCAACTACTTGTTCCCTATAAAAAGGAACACTGGGGCACATTTATCAATAATGTCTAACTGTCTACCATAACTGTCTACCTTGATAAATGTGCCCTAATGTTTTTCTAGCATTTAATAATCAAAACAATGGTTAGATGAGCTGTTTTTCATGTTTTAATCTGGTCTGATTTACCAGGAGATATGCTGCAAATTAATTATTAAAAAACGTATTCCAGCAGCTTTAGTAAGTGATCCAAAGATGATGAATTAGTAAACTCGTAAATTATTTCTTGTTAAAAAGATTCAGCAGCTTTATTTTCAATTCCATTAAAAGCATATCATTATGGCAACATCGTGGTGAAGCGTTCACCGACGCATTTCGGGAGGCGTGTCCCTTAGTCCTGGTGTGACGTATGTCTTAAGTTACTTCCCTTTTATACTCTCAATTAGTTGTACATAAAAAATCCAATCATCATTATTTAAAAACAATGTGTTCTTCCGCAAAATGTCGGGAAGCCATTGATATATTTACTAGTTCGGTTTTTCTAATGTCTGACAAATGCCTTCGGATCCTTGTTTTAAGGCTATTGGAACTATGTCCTACATACTGTTTGGAGCAACTCGCGCATGTAATTACATATATTGTATTACGTGTGTTACAATTAATATAATATGGTATCTTAAAACTCTCCCCCGTTGACGTAGCTATAATTTCTTTGGTGGGTCGCATATGGTTGCAGGTAATGCATCTATTGTGTCCACAGTTATATGAACCCTTTATTTTTAACCAATCATTTCCTCTTGAATTTCTACTAGATGTATAGTAACTGGGAGATAGTAAATTAGCCAGTGTAGGAGCCTTACTAGAAACGAATTTTACCTGATTATTAATGATTTCTCTCATATTTGGCTGTATTGTCAAAATAGGCAAGTTCTTTTTTATAATTTTAACGATCTCATAATATTGTGGGCTGTAGGTAGAAGAAAAAGTAACACTAGTGCATTTTGAAAGAACATTATTCCTTGATTCCTCACCTCCTATTCTTTTAGCTTTTAGTAAAGTATCTCTGGGAATTTGTGCCACTCTATTCGATGCTTTATCTAGCTGTTTCTGAGTGTATCCCCTATTTTTTCATCTTTCTATTGCTCGTTTAGAATGTTCCAAAAAAATAGTATCTGTAGAGGAATTCCTTTTGAGACGTATTAGTTCTCCTAAGGGAATATTATTGATAATATGCCGAGGATGAGAAGAATTTGCTTTGAGAATCGTATTTTTTGCTGTGTTTTTCCTATATGGTGACACTACTTTTCCTTGATCTTCCATTCCTGTTATGGTCACATCCAAAAAATTAACCATATTTTTGTCCCAATGTGAGGTAAATTTTAAATTAAATTCATTATTATTTAAATAGTCCACACATTTTTTGGTAGATGATCCGTCCCCCCTCCCACACCAGGAGGAGGTCATCTATATATCTCCCATACCACCTGAGGGGGGAGGAGAAGGGACAATCCAATGAAAAAATAAAAAATTCTTCCCATATACTCATGTATATATTGGCCAAAGCTGGTGAGCATTTGGCACCCATTGCCGCTCCATGTTTTTGTAAGTAGTATTTATTATCAAAGGAAAAATAATTATTATGTAGCAAGAACTCAACACTAAGGATTACAAATTCATTGATAGCTGGAGAATACTTACTATATTTTTCGAGAAATTGTCCCAACGTAATCAATAATTTATCATGTGGGATTGATGGATATAATCCTATCATATCGCAAGTGAGCCAAGAAAAATTAGTTTGCCAGGGAATTTTGTTCATGATGGAGACTAAGCTTTTTGTGTCCTTTATGTAACCTGGGATTACCAGGACTAAAGGTTGGAGAAGGGTATCCACCCAATCCCCCAAATATTCCGTCAGGGACCCTATACCATTTACTATGGGTCGTAGGAGGGGGGGGGGGAAGACCTGTTTATGTATTTAGGGGCGTGAGGGTAATATGGGTGTGATCGAGTACTGCACAAAAAGTTTTTTGGCTAATTTTTCCAAAATAGCCCCCCTAGATCTAATAGGTTTTTTAATTTGTTTTGTATCTCTAAGGTAGGGTTCAATTGTATTTCCACATATGTACTAGAGTCCTTGAGCAAATTTAAATTCAAAAGTCTATATAGACCTGCATTCATGAGGACCACCCCTCCCCCTTTGTCCACTGGTCTAATAATAAGATCCTGGTTTCTCTGTAAATCCTTAAGTGCTTTACGTTCTCTCTGGAAAATGTTGGAATAGTTATTTTTATATGCCTTGTTCACCATCCCATGAAGCTCAGAGAGTTCCCTCTCCACACTTTCTTGGAATTTTGACAATACAGCCAAATATGAGAGAAATCATTAATAATTAGGTAAAAATCATTTCTAGGATGGCTCCTACACTGGCCAATTTACTATCTCCCAGTTACAATACATCTAGTAGAAATTCAAGAGGAAAAGATTGGTTAAAAATAAAGGGTTTGGGGGGCGTGGCCTAGCATGTGAGGAAGACGGTCGCATGTTAGAGCTCCAGGCAGGACATTGCAAAACTTACACAGACGGCACGAAAATGAGCCCTAAGAGGCAGAAGAAGGCTCCTAAATTGCCCAAGACACCCTCGCTGGGTGATATCTCCATTTCCAATTATTTTTCACCTCTCCAGGACCTGAGTGAGGACGGCCTTCCCTCCCGCCCGGCCTGCGCCTCGGCGCCATCTTCTCCAGCACCCACTCACCTTGTGAGAGACAGCCGCAGCGCGAGCCCTCATCAGCCCGGAGACATCTGTCAGAGGCCGGCAGAGGCGGACATCCTGGCAACTTCACGCCCGGAGCCAGCTACAGGCAGAGTGGGATCCCGAATGAACGGAGGAAGCGGCGGAGACCTGCGACGGAGTGTCCAGCACAGTGAGAGATCTTCGGACACAGAGGTACCACTCCTGCTCCCAGCCCGGAGGCCCCACAACCTCCAGTTAGCTTCTCGACCAGACGCAGATTGGACTCTGGCCCCGGGAGACACTGAAGCAGCGCAGGGAAGCCCCATGCACGTGTGCTGGAGTGGCCCACACCTCAGCATCGTCACCCGCCATCTTGAGCGACCTCGTGGCGGAACATCCGCCATTGCACAGACAGGGAACCCTGAGCTGCCTGGCATCGGAACAGTCGGGGAGCCCTGTGCAGACATCCCTTCTGCCCACAGAACAGCTGCAACACCAGGGACAACCAGTACAGGTGTCTCATCCTGGGGAACAGAGAAGGGCAACATGTTTTGGGCTAGAGTAAGGGGATCAGGCTACTGGCCCAGATTGCTCAGCTAATTGGGCAACGGAATGCTCTCCCCTGAGATGCCAGGCGGACGGGAGGAACATCCGCACATCGGATTTGAGAGAGATTAATAGTGGCTCCACAGAGGGCAATCTCCCGGGCCGGGCGAACCACGCTACTGCCTGGAATCCCCACTATGATCACAGCGGGGGACATGCCTCAGAGATCTCCCACGCCTCACAAAGCGAGGAAGATTGGCCACGGCATGACCGACCAGCACAGAAATCAGGACATGCTCTACCTGTTAATGACCCTGCTACATTCCAGCCCAGCATAGAACTTGCTTGTCACAGTCTACTGAGTCCACTTGCGCAGAGTACATCTATGACCCCATCCTCAGGGTACACCCGCCAACACGCTTCCCGTGTCACCGCTCCAGAACCTTCCAGGGAGAGCGGTCTTAAAGCTTCACTATACCCATCCTCCCCAGGGATGGCGGGAGACCGACGAGCTGTAGGAAAAAGACCTCAATCTACCAAGGAGGACAGTTGGCTTTCACACCCTGGAACCCCAACATGGGGAGATAACATGGTTACCTCGCCCCCAGGGTATGTTGAACAGTCTGGCACCTCACTTCCACTTAGGCAGGAACTCTCTAGCATTTCCCTGTCATAAGTATCATCTGATAATGCTATGCAAATTCTGGCTGCTCACCCTGAACTTCAGGCACTGCTCACTCTTCTGCCCTCCAACTCAGATATGAGGCAACTGGGACAGGAGCTGAGACAGGCGTGGAGACAGGTGTTGCAGCAGGTCCAAGCTGCAGTTTCAGAAATTCAAGACAAATACCAAAACCTGGAAAAGCAGCAAAACTCTACAACTCTCACTATTTCTGAAATTCAGGCCTCACTTGCCTCTCAACTAGAGCGCCAGAATCACCTTGCTACACAACTCGACGACCTAGAGAACCGTAGCAGACGTAATAATATCAGGCTACGGGGGCTCCCTGAGGAGGTTCGTACCTCTGAACTGATACCTACATTGACCAAGCTCTTCAACCGAAATATTTGGAGACCAGAGGATACTTACATTGAATTTGACCGAACGCACAGAGCCCTCCGCCCGCAGAGCCAGGACCCCACTAAGGCCCGAGACATCATATGCAGGGTTCATCACTATAACCTTAAAGAAGAAATTCTGCGAAAGGCTCGCCTAATGCAGACCGTCATGCATGGCAACGTCAGGGTTGGTCTTTATCCAGATTTATCTAGGAGGACCCTATGTATGCGCTCAGCACTCAAACCCCTTCTCGCTCTGCTTCAAGAACGCCAGGTCCAATATCGTTGGGGCTTCCCATTCGCACTACAAGTGACACAAGGGGATTCTTTGCTGACTCTCAGTTCTCCAGCAGACATGCCAGTCTTCACCGCAGCGCTGGGTCTGCCTCGGGTGGACCTTCCAGACTGGTCGACCGCTGTGGATCTGGTTGAAATTCCGAACCCTCCTAGCAAACAGCGTGCTGTTCGCCGCCTGTCCCCTGCAAACTCTCCCAAGACTCAGCGCCTGAACCGAAGACGCAGAACACCTGAGGACTCTGCTCGACACCATGATCCGCCGCGCTGAGGCTGTGTCTTACTGACTGTCTATGGATCTGGCCGAGGCAATAATGACTGCTCTGTTGCTAGCTATCTTACCTCGCAAAATTTTTGGTTGCGTCAATGTGCCTATTACTATCAGTTCAACCCTCCTGCCGTTTGGAGCTCTCTCACATGAATAACGCTTTTGTTATGGTTGCTCTATTCTTCCAAGTTGGTCATGTTGACCCCCGATTGACGTTCTTGGCCATGTTTTTATATTGGCTATATGCAGCGTGTAGTCTGCGCAGCTTAATGTTATGGTCTATGTCCCATAGGCCTTTCTATGTCTACCTGTTTTGTTATAGGTTTCTCCCTTTTCTCCTAAGCCGGTCAGTGCCAACCCATCCACCACAGACCCTGATTTCCACATAACAGGGGACTTTAATCTTACGCTCCAGCCGTCTCTTGACAACTCCACAGGGAGACCGACAGTCCCATTGTGCATGCTCAACAAATTCAAACGATTGCTGCATGCAATGCAACTGTCAGACGTATGGAGGCTGATGTATGCTGGAGAGAGGGATTACTCTTTCTATTCGAACCCGCATCAATCGTATAGCCGCATAGACTTTGTCTTCCTTCAGCACTCTCTTCTCTCGTATGTGGTCGATGCGAAGATTGGTGTCATGACTCATTCAGATCATGCTCCTGTATCTTGCTGTCTTGACCTCCCACACTTTCGCCGCCCCCCGTTTGCCTGGAAATTGAATGAGTCCCTTCTACAGGATGCCCTGTGTTTGCGGGAGCTCCAGAACAGTATTAGAGACTTTTGTGTCACCCATCGGGAAGACAACACATCTCCTCAGACACAATGGGGGGCGATGAAGTGCGTTCTCCGAGGTATACTAATAAAACATGGAGCCCGCTTGAAACGTGAGGCAGCCGGCAAGCTGTTAAGGGAGCTTCATGCAGCAGAACTCTCCCATAAATCTTCCAGGTCGGAAGCTGACCTTAGATTATTGATACATCTGCAGCATGAGGTCCTTTCCTTGATGGAGCGGAAGCACAGGCGGTATTGCCAAACAAGAGAGGCAATGTTTTATGAATGGAGCAATAGACCCGGCAAATACCTTGCACGCGCGTTACGAGAGAGGAGAGCTGCATTGTTTGTCCCCCAGATTAAGACACGTAGTGGTCAATTAAAACATCTGACTCAAGATATCTTAAATGTGTTCCATGAGTTTTATTCTGACCTCTACCATCTACCTAAACCATCTAGCAAAAAGGGTGTGGGGGAACATCATTCAGATTTACAAGAGTACTTACAAAAAACAGCCCTCCTCTCTATCCCAGCAGAAGTATTAAGCTCATTGGATGAACCCTTCTCCAAATGGGAACTTCAAGCTGCTATTGTGTCCTTACCGGCCGGGGAAAGCCCCGGACCGGTTCTGAGAGAGGAGCTTTCTCACCCTCTCCTGGATACTTTCAATACTGTCTCTAATGACTCTCCCTTTGACCCTGAAATTTTGAGGGCCCACATCACTGTCATCCCCAAAGAAGGTAAAGATCCGACCCTGTGTCAGAGTTACAGACCAATTTCCCTCATCAATACTGACGCTAAGATCTTTGCAAAACTGATCGCGCTGCGACTAAATCCCCTTTTAGAAAAATCTCATCCATCTTGATCAGGTGGGCTTTGTCCCGAAAAGGGAAGCAAGGGACAACATCCTGAAAACCTTTACTATTATTAACCATGTACGGCGCTCCAAGACCCCATGCATGTTAGTCTCACTAGACGCCGAAAAGGCCTTTGATCGGGTGGATTGGGGGTTCCTGTTTGAGGCACTCTCAAATCTTGGCCTTGGTCCGATCCTTCTTGCAAAGATCAAAGCTCTTTATAATTCCCCGAAGGCGCAAGTTAGAGTTAATGGGTCCCTTTCCTCTCTACTCCCTATATGTAATGGCACTAGACAAGGGTGTCCCCTTTCCCCCCTCTTATATGCCTTGGTTATGGAGCGCTTGCTGCAGGATATTCGCACAACCGACTCCATAAGAGGGGTTCAGTGTGGAAGTCTACAGGTCAAATACTCGGCTTTTGCTGATGATCTCCTTTTGTACATCACTGAACCCTGCACAACCCTTCCGTCACTCTTTTCAACCCCTTGATTCTTTTGGGCGGTTTAGTAACCACAAGGTTAATATGACCAAAAGCATGGCGTTAAATATCTCGCTGCCCGCCGGAGTGGTGACCCGATTAAAGGAGGCATACCCCTTTTCCTGGGCCACCTAGATCATCAAATACTTAGGAGTCCACATCCCCTCGGACCTTAAACACGCATTTTAAAATAAATTTTTCTCCCTTATTAAGGGGGATTCAAGGAGACCTTTCCAGTTGGACAAAAAAGATTTCTCCTGGATAGGCCCCCATAATATTCTAAAAAATGAACGTCCTGCCCCCTCTCCTCTATTTGTTCCAGGCCCGGGCCCGCTGGGGCTTCCCAAAAACCTTTCTTATTTCTGTGAATAGATCGATCACCTGCTTCATCTGGGCGCAGAAACACCCTAGACTATCCAGAAACACATTGGTGGCCCCTCGGATAGAAGGGGGTCTCTCCCTTCCAGATTTCCTAAGATATTATTTAGCTGCGATAATGGTTTGTATATTGGATGGTTTTCATGGCTGCAAATCTAAACTTTGGGTGCAGATTGAGACGGCTTTGTATGGCTTCCTAGTGGCGCCCATCCCTTGGCTGTCCCCCAGCATTTTGCCTAAGAAGTCAGTCCTTCATCTTCCACTGATTCTGCAAACTACCATCCTTAATTGTAGAGCCCCCCCCCATCCTCTCTGCATATATTCCAGACAGGGGGCCCGCTCACTCCTATTTCAGGTAATCCAGGAGTACCAGAAACTCTGAGGCATGTTGGACTGGGATTGGGGGGAGACAGGCGATTTGCGTTAATGATAGACGTATATGAAGGACGATTCAATTAATCACAGGGGAACAGTTAAACAATGACCCAGCCACTCTGCTGTTTCTTATGGTAAGGGGGTCACACCGCTCTCCCACAAACCGCCTCATACTCACCCTGTTGAACGCAGCCAAAATCATTATCCCCAGGCTCTGGCGCTCCCCCACTTGCCCGTCAATCACGGACTGGTTTAAGGAGATACATAAAATTATCAGATGGGAAGAAATACGCTGTGATACACGTGAGGGCTCTCTTAATTATTATAAGGTTTGGGATGATTGGTTGACCTTTTGCCAAACGAATCAGGGATCACTCTATTTCGGACCGACCTGACATACATGAAGCGAACTAATGGGATACTGGCACCGACTGGCTTTCCCTTTCCCTTCTCCCACCCCTGTTTTGTCTCTCCCTTTTGTTGAGTTATGTCTGGCTGCCGCATTGACGGCTTTTGCTGTAGTGGCTAAGCTTAAGGTCACTTTCAAAGGGGCTAGTTTGACCCTATCTCTGAGGCTGATGTATACTCTTCCTCCCATAAACTGTAACTCTTAGCTTCATATATCTATGCCTTCTCTTTCTACAGACATGTTACGGACTTGTTGGAATTTCGATTATTTATTAGTTAGGTTAGTTATTAGTGTCCACCACTGCTGTTTGTCTAGTAATAAGGTGGATTGTTTAAGGTAAACTTCACTGCTGCGAATTCTAGGGGTAGAGCAATTACTGCATCTCTTCAATGTTGTGGACTTACTCCGGGAAGTTAACTGCTCATGATATTGTTATATTGTACCTGTATTAACCCCTACATTTTGCATAATTGTAATATCTCTGTTGCCTATAGCAATAAAGTTTTCGTTTTGGAATTGAAAAAAAAAAATAAAGGGTTCATATAACTGTGGACACAATAGATACATTACCTGTAACCATATGCGACCCACCAAAGAAATTATAGCTACGTCAACGGGGGAGAGTTTTAAGATACCATATTTAGAGATGGGCGAATTGATTCTAACGAAGTGAATTGTTTAGAATTTCCAGGAAAATTCGTTCGGACGAAGTCGAACTTTGGGGTATTTTCGGGTGAACGAAGTTGCTTTTGATTGAAAAAAATGGGCGGGCACTTGGCGTTACATGGGGCAAAGCACTCTGGGAGGAAAGGCGATACCTGCATGACATGTGCAGGTAAGCCAATCAGAGGGCCGGGGGATTTTGTGACTCACCCCCACTATAAAGTCAGGCGCGCGCTGGGGCTATACCGCTCTCACTGTACTGCAGGGAAGGGGCGCCCCGGCTGATAGCTCTTACTGAAGAACTGTTTTTTTATAGCATTTCTGTGGGGGGGTTCAGCTTTGTCAGGACTGTTCTCTTAATGTTTCTATTTCTAATTTTTTTGGGGGTTTGGGCTGATATCCATGTGCGTCCACTGCAGCGCATATACATTCAATATCCCAAGTGGGATCTAAGCCAGTTCCTTGTATTTATTTAAGAAACAGCGTTTTTTCAATACAAAAACCACTTCATTTTTGGCTGTTTTAAACTATTGCGCAATTTACATCCAGGGGTTAATTAAGCTTGTTTTGCTGGTGTGCTACCCCAAGAAACCGCTTTTTCAACGCCAAAATATATACTTTTTCCGTGCCTAATTCACAACAAGGTTAATTACAACGCATCTCTTGTTGTGGGGCGAAAAAACAGCAATTGTAACACGTACAATGCTACTAGTTTGTGGGCTCAATTCTTTGGCGCAATTTTTCATCCAGGGGTTAATTAAGCGTTGTTTTTTGTGTGCTGACAAAAATAAACCTCTTTTTCACCCCAAAATATATACATTTTTTCCTGTAGCCTAATTCACAAGCAAAGGTTAATTACAAACTGTATCTCTGTGTGGCGTAGAAAACACCGCAATTGTAACACGCTACAAAGCTAACTAAATTTGTGCGGCTCATTCTATTGCGCAATTTTACATTCCATGGGTTAATTAAGCCGTTTGTTTTGCTGGTGTGCTGACAAAAATAAACCTCTTTTTTCAACGCCAAAATATATACATTTTTCCTGTAGACCTAATTCACAAGCAAAGTTAATTACAAACTGTATCTCTTGTTGCTGTGTGCGTAGAAAACATGCAATTGTAAACAACGCTACAAAGCTACTAGTTTGTGCGGCTCAATTCTTTTGGCGGCAATTTACATCCAGGGGTTAATTAAGCGTTGTTTTTGCTGGTGTGCTACCCCAAGAAAGCTACTTTTTCAACGCCAAAATATATACATTTTTTCCTGTAGCCAATTCCACACGCAAAGGCTAATTACAACTGTATCTCTTGTTGTGTGCGTAAAAACACGCAAATTTAACTCGCTAAAAGAGTACAAGTGTTGTGGCGCACAATTCTTTGGCGCAATTTACATCCAGGGGTTAATTAAGCGTTGTTTGCTGGTGTGCTGACAAAATAACCGGCATTTTTCTAATGCCAAAATATATACATTTTTCCGTAGCCTAATTCATGTCGAAGTTAATTTAAGCCTGTTTGTGGCTTTTAACATTAAGTAAAACACACAGTGTTTTTTAAACGACACTACAATAAATTTTTTCCTGGCCATTTGTGATCCAATTTATATCCAAGGGTTAACCCAAGCTTGTTACTGGGTTGATTTGGAGTCAAAAACATGGTGTATATTTATCAAATACAGATACCTCATCAACAGTGTTGTAACATTTTTAGACAAACAGTATGTCAGACAGGAGAGTTGGCATCTCTGCACCAGCAGTGAGCAGTGGCACAAACATACCTGAACCAGGCCCACGTCGCAGCACAGCACGTGGACGTCCGCAGCAGGGTCACGATCTGTGAGGGCCACAACAGCCGCTGTCATCTAGCGGCCGTGTTTAGTGTCAGCAACCCAAGGGTTCTATGATTGGTTGACATAGTCATCCTCTTACCTCCCAGATGACATCTGACAACCCCAAAGCCAAGATCGGTGGGAACCACAGACACAACCATTAGTTGGCAATGGCCCGGGAGCGGGTCAGGGCCCACACCTTCCCTCATCCCGCCTCTCGCTCCCATCCGTTTCCCCTCAGCCAGAGATCCTACATGTGGTCTGGGCTCAGCGCCACTAGAATCAGCAGGAATAACAATTTGGAGGAGGGTAGTCATCAGCCAACTTGGCAGTGAAGAAATGGGGCCAATATCCCTGCTTCTTGCAGTAGGCGGCAAAGTATAGATGTGGAAGTGGCTGGGAGTCATGTAGTGCTAGGTCACCTCGGCAAACCAAGACGGGTGATCGAGGACAGCAGAGACAAATAGAAACACAAAATAATATGATTTAAGCCGACCGCGACTTGAGGAGTCGGTGAGGCACGGGCTTCAACATCTCAGAGAGAAAGAGAAGCGACACTTGCGCGTCAGGCAGCGGCGCAGCCAGCAAGTGGTTCAGGGCCGTGAGTTCCAGCAGGATAGCAGCAGTGTGAGGTTTGGAGCCAAGCGGCCAGGGGTCATAAAACCCGCTACGCAGGTCAAAGAAAATTATGCGGCACAGGGGCTCAGCGAGGTCTGCGCGGCAGTAGATCACTCAGTGCGGAGCCGTTAGCGGTAAAATCCGATACTCGGGCGGTGTGCGGTTCTTTGCTAAGGACACGGAGGATGCGAAAATGGGTATATGTAGAATCTGTAACGCAGAAAGTGAAGCGTGGCCAGGGAGCTAAACGTTGGCACCAACTGCCCTGCGACAACACATGCATCGTCAAATCCGGTGCCTGGTAGAAACGTGGGCTCAGATGTGGTGGTCCATCAGCCGCCGGCAGCACAGCAGCGAGCCCCGCTGAGCACGCAACGCCCATTGCAGCCAGTCAGGCTCCCACCACCTCTTGCAGAAGGGAGCTGTTTTTCTCTTTTGACATCAACTCCCGGTCCCAGATGCACCGGCTCCTCGCCTACTCATAGGCGCCAGCAGTCCGTTCAGCGAGGCTATTTGCAAAGAGACAACAGGATGCGACCAACCATCCTAAGAGTGCAAATCAGCTATGCTCGTCCTCGTGCTGCCACTACGACCTAGCTAAACGACTCCACGCAACTGACTGTTTGTGTATTTGCTCCTGTCCAGTTGTTAGGTATGACAGTCCCCTCCCTTACCAAATGGTGACTACTGCACCAACGAGAGACTAGATGGCTTGTGCCGAGAATGAGTGTTCCAAGCCGTAATTTCTTTTGCAAAATGGCAGTAGCAGCACTTCAAAAATACATGTAGAACCAGAAGGTGGGTCAGTCTTAAGCTTATCGTTTGTCCAAGGTGCACGGCAGCAAGGACGACTGGACTGTAACTAACTACGTCAGGGCAGTACAAGTCCTTTAACGGCCCACTGAATGAATGTGCTTCCTGCCCTAGGCACACCCAACAACTTGGACAGGAGACGCCGCTTTCTCTTTCCCTCGCAACTTGTCAAACTGCTGCACCTGCGCCAATAGACCGCCTCCTCCTCCATCCACCATCACACCATCTCAGGCCTCCACAAGTACTGCTCCATCATACCACATTTGTAGGGTCACAGCGGTGCACGCAGTTCTCAACACCCCTGGCTTGCCCCGGGCGAATAATTGTTCACCCAGGGGACGAACCTGCTCCGCGTCACGCAGCAAAGAATCGATGTGTGGTTTGTCTCCGCGCCAACTGCAAATCGGAACCATGGAGACGGACTCAAAGGGCGGAACATGGTGTCCGCGCTGCACCGAGGAGGGATGTCCAAAGCGCCCTTCAATGGCGCACTGAGTTCAATCTGGTTGTGAAAAGGTTCCTGAAAGGTCTTCCACCGATCTTCAAAACATTCTGAAAATGCCAGGAAACTGTGCATGCACTTTTTAATCCATTCGACAAAGCCAGAACACCCAACCTGAGTTGCAGCGGCAGAACGGCTCCCCCAACACACTCTGATACTGCGATGTTTCCAAACACGATGGACTTCCACTGCGCACACATCCAGACGACACCAGGGACCTAAAGCACACCACGTGGCCAGGGAAGTACGGAGCATCGGAGCAGACAATAAGATGCACAAGCAGACGTCAGAGGCATATAGGTGTCAAAAGCGTGCACATAAGCCCCGAGGCAACAATCCAAGAAAATTCCCAGCGCCCCCCGGGCGCGCCGCCTGCACAAGTTGGACCGACTGTATGAACAGGAGAACGCCATTAACGATTTTTTATGATCCAGGCATACAGAGTACTCCGCCCCTGTGTTAACTTTGATGTTAAAGAACAAGGGTTGTTGTGGGTACAGCCAGTGGCAGCTCATGCTGACACCTGCTGTTTGTTGATGCCATTCGAGGAGGCCTCGTTAATTGTCAGTCGCCAACTTTCGGGATGAATAACGTCATTCCACTTGCTTCATGTCCTGGAACAGATGGCTGAAAAATCTGACTGGGCAGGGGACTGGAGACGTGGCGACTACCATCTCGTGGCCACATGAGTCCGGTGGGGAACTGAAATGGAGGAGGAGGAGGAAGGACATTGGAGCAGAAGCATTGTCTGGTGAAATGAGTGGATTTTCCTACCCAGGTGACAAGAAGGAGGAAGCAGGAGCAGCTGGAGGAGGTGGATGAGATGAGGAAGACGAGGCATATGACCCCCAAGCACCGTGGGCGTATACAGTGGAAATGGAGGCAAGGAGCCCCCCTCGAGTCACTTTGCAGATGGCCCAGCAGCATGCGTATTTGCCTGCTAAGTGACAGCCGAATAGTCAGCATCCGGTAAGGATGACTTCTGGCTCTCCACCCAATTGAGCCCCCATCAGCTACCGGTCCAAAATGGGAGCCTTTATTCCCATCTATTGAGAGGAAGGACAAACTCAATACTATTAGGGAATCCTCCGTAATCAGAGTTGGCCGCTACCTTATGTGCGGTATCGTCCCTCCTCTGACAGATCTGACCGGGGGGTTCTCACAGCACTCACGTACTACTGCCGCAGGCTGCTGGGGAAGGTGGGGGGAAGGAGCAGTACCACTCCACAGTAGTAATCCTAAGGCTTGGAGTACCCACTGATGACCAGCTTCCTTCACCTCGCCTACGTGAAGGAGGGCAGCCGCCAGCAGCAGCAGCAGCAGGCCCTGGAGCAGTCCCTGAACCAACAGGTTGTGGCCTACTTGGACAGCACTCTGCCACCTCAGTTAGAAGAATCCGCTGGCCTACTGGGCAAGCCAACCTGGATTGTGGCCGAAACATGCCGAGTTTGCAGGGAGGGGCGGCGTCGCGTGCAGTCCTGCCCGGCCAGTAGTGTGGCATCAGAGCGGTGTGTTCAATGCGGTGGGGGCCAACGTTAACCCCACAGGAGAAACCGCGCTTGTCCATCGGGAAATGTGAACGACTGACCTATTGTCAAGATGAATCAGGTGTGGATCGGCCCAGGTTTCCACACACCCAAAGCCTTAGGCGTCAGTCAGGGTTCGAAACAGCCTAGCCTCAGCACTATTCTGATGCCTCCGACCCTACCTGAAGCACACATCTGCTTGCCAGTTTCTCCATCTGCCTACCACCAAACTTTACCAGGGACTGTAATGGCCCACCCGCACACTCAACTCTGTGTCATTGTGCCACTCTATGACCTCATGTTGCTGCAAGCTGTGTTTTTGCCGTGACATCACACTGTGTATCATTGTGCCACTCTCTGAACTCATGCAGTTGCTTCCTGCCGCCGTCACTCAAATCTCTGGTCATGTGCCCACTCTGTGGCCTACTCCTGTTTTTTGCCACCAGCAGTCCAAATTGTCATTGTGCCCACTGTCTGACCTCATGCTGCTGCTGTGGCTGCTGCCGAATCCTCCACTCTGTGTCATTGTACCACTTTCATTCTGACCTCATGTCTGCTGCTGTGCTGCTGCCAGAGTCCTCCAAACTGTGTCATTGTGACTCTGCCTGACCTCATGCTGCAACCACAGCCGTGAACCTCCGCTCTCAAAGTCATTGTGCATTCAGTTGGCTCTGCCTCCTGTTTTGCCACCTCCAAATGTTCAATGTTGCCACTGGCCTGACCTCATGCTGCTGCAGAGGCCGTGACCCATCCGCACTCCTGTCATTGGTGCCATTCTGTGCTTTCCTCCTGTTTTGCCACCTCCAGAATTTCATTGTGCCACCGCCATTTGCCCTGCCTGACCTCATGCTGCTGCTGTGCAGCTGCCGAGTCCTCCACACTGGTCATTGTTTTCCACATTCTAGACCTCATGCGCAGCTTGTGGCAGCTGCCGTGTCCACCACACTGTGTTATTGTGCACTAGCCTCTCCACGCTCATGCTGCTGCCAGCCGTGACCTCCGCTCTCATTCCATTGTCCATTATTAGGCCACTCCTCCTGTATTGCCCACCTCCAGAATGTCAGTTGTTGCCACTTGCCTGACCTCATGCTGCTGCCCCGCCGTGACCTCCGCTCTCAGCATTGTGCCATTCTGTGGCTTCCTCCTGTTTTGCCACCTCCAAATGTCATTGTGCCACTGCCTGACCTCATGCCTGCTGTGGCTGCTGCCGGTCCTCCACACTGTGTCATTGTGCCACTTTCTGCATCAGCTGCGTGTGGCTGCCGCCGCACTCCACATTTTCTGTCACTAATGTTGCCCCCTGATCCTCAGCTTTTTTTTTTCCAGTTTTCGCGAAAGACTTTACGGGTCCCTTCCCGCTTGAGTTTTTGGTCAGTTTGCCTTCTTAATGCCCAGGGAATTTTATGTGAAGCGATTCTAAGAGGGGGGGCTTTCATCGCGTGTCATATAAAACACAACTTTGTATGAAGACCAAACCAAGCCCCCCCCCCTCTGCATTTTTTAAGCATGGCCCCAAAACTTTTTTAACAGCACCCTGCAGGCTCTTTCACTGGAAATAGCGTTTTTTAACATGATTCGTGAAAGTAATTGGGAACAAAGTTTTTTTTTTGCCGAGAAATTTGGGCGAAGTAAACAAACAATTTTGGGGAAATCGCCCATCTCTAACCAATTATATTAATTGTTAACACACTAATACAAAATAATTAAATTTACATGCACAATTCCCCCCCAAACTATGTTGGGCATAGTTCCATAGCCTTAAAACAAGTATCAAAGGCATTTGTCAGACATTTAAAAATCGAACTAGTAAAATATCAATGCTTCCCACTTTTTGCGGAAGAAACTAAAAACGTAAGTAGTTTTTGCGGGTTTGGCATAAAAATAGTTTCAAAAACCCAGGGGTGGGGGGGTGACATGAAGCGCAACCCGCTGTCGAAGAAGCCTGGTGGTGTTCGGGTTAAACCCCCCCGGTTCCGCAGGTCTGAATAAAAAGACAGGCATCATGTTTCACTTTAAAAGAGAAACAAGTATAAATTTATCAATTTTAACTTCTTCAATAGGCATTGTGATGTAGTTTTTGTACATTTTTTTTCAAAAAAAGATGATTGGGTTTTTTTTATGTACAACTAATTGGAGAAAAAAAGGGTAAGTAAGAACATACGTCACACCAAACAAGGGGACACGCCTCCGAAACGCTCGGGAAAAGCTGCACCCGATGTTTTCCATAATGAATGTTTTTAAATGGAATGAAAATAAAGTGCAAAACTTTTTTAACAAGAAATAATTTACGAGTTTTCTATTCATCATCTTTGGATCACTTACTAAAGCGCTGGAATCTTTTTTGAAGGATTTCCAAGTGAGAAGAAAGTTTTTGCTTCACAGCCTCTGGACCCGTGCGCTACGTGATCGAGATATCGGTGAGTGATTGCAACTTTTGTCCAAATTAATTATTAGTAAAACAAACAAAGATAATGAAAAGGTTATGTTTGTGAAAAATATGTTTTTTTTAAAGTAAACCAATTGTATTGTATTATGTTAAACAAACCAATTGATAAAATTGAATAAAATTTTAAATATTGATTATTTTTTTATTCCCCACCCTTCAATAAACCGTATAAAACCCTTGAAAAGTTTTTTACCCAAAAAGGACTTTGCTTCTGAAACCCAAACTGTGTCGCTGTCATTCTTTCTGCATAGGGGGAGGATTCCATTTTCTATTAATTTGGAAACATCACAACGGAAACTAAGTCATGGGGGTTTTTATTTTTAACAGTTTTTTTTCAAGGTACAAACTCCTTTTTTTGGACATGATTTTTACAAAAAACTGAAAAACCCCAAAATTTTAATACAAAAACAGGGTCTTCAAAGGGCTTTTAAAATTCTTTAGAAAAACAAAATGCAATATAAGCAAAGAAATGCAGAGACAAGGCATATCCTTGATAGTTTTTGAGGCTGTGTAACATGGGTAGGGGGCATGAGGTGTTCCTGAGTAGTTTTAAACAAATTGGAGTGTGTATTCCTTGCTGAACCCGCTTGTAATCAGGGTGTCACTAGCAGACCTTTTGTAATCCTACCACAAGCCTGTGGGGGTTACCACCCTGCACACAAGGGGTCACACCCTTTTGACTCACCATTTATGTTAACATATTAACATCTTTATTTTACTTTGGACTTACAGAGTATTTAAAATCCCCTTGACAAATTCTATAGCTAATGTGGGGCATACTTTAACATTGACGCTAATTCTTTTCATCTGTTTAATAAACAGATTTTTACAGATCTTCACTGCAGAACCTGCACTGAAGATCTCCAAGAAATACTCCACATGTGAACATCTTTGATATATATTTCTACTGACTTGTCACCAGTGGTAGAACTTGAAGTCCCTGGGCCCTAGTGCAAAATGTGAAATGATGCTCCCCAGGTACTATGTGCTATTTTTCAATGCTGGTTTTCTTCCTTTTTTTGGGAAGAAGGGTTTTTGTGCCCCTCCAATGAAGGGGACAAAGGGCTGCTACCCTTGCATCCAAAAGCTACACCCCCGCTTTTTTAGTTTATTCGGCCCAACAACTTACTTAGATTGATTTCACTGAGGGCTTTGTGTAGTGTCCTAGAGTGCACCTGCTGCCATGATATTTTTGTATCTTTAGATCTGAGAAAAGCAGTGTCTAAAAAATGGTTATAAGAGCAGGTCTCATTCATAAAGCATCGTTTAGATGCTTCTGAATTGGGATGGACCTGTTATCGGGATAGGCTGACAACCCCTCTGTCTGTCTGGGAACAAGTGAGTTGAAGCTGAGCTCTCTGTGTGTCTGGTCTATCTCAGACAAGTTTTGTGAGGAGAAATGTTTTCAAGGACCTCATACCCAGGAATGGGCGAACTGGCCTTTGGGCCCACCCAAGCAACTCTCCCAGCTCCACTTTTTTTTGGGGATTTCATTCTACCCAGTGTCAGAAATAGTTTATATACTGCCACCGGGAACAGCAAAGAGTAGTCAAAATTGGGATCAAATAGACCTGTAGGCAAGAAACCAATGCTAATGGTCCCCAGACCAACCTTTACCCCCGCATAACCTGCAATAAGTACTGTGACATTTTCTTGCTTGGCTGCCTGAAGTAAAGACAACTGAGTTTAAAAACTACTCCTCTGTCTCCTGCCTCATTGCACAGCTGAATTCCCCAAGCCATACCAGGCAATGAGGTAAGTATCTAGGGGGTGCCTCTGGGTACTCCTACCATAATCACAATGTGCACAATCACAAGTGGTTTACAATCCCATGGCATGTGGGCACTCCTTAGTTTATGAGTTTAGTGCAGACAGAAATAGAAATGCAGGAAGATTGTGCTGCGAATGACTCAGTGATAGAATATAAAAAAGGTTAGTCAGTAGCGTTGCTCTAATAGCGTTCTCTTTAGTTCAAAAGTGGTCCAACTGAGCTTGTGAAAAAATTGGAGTTTAAAAAGGAACCCAAAATGTTTTCTCTCGCCCTAACCCAAACCCTCTCCTGGCTGTTAGTAAAAATAGTGTTATTGACCAGTGATGCTGGTTTTGTGAAGTTTTGTATAAATTCATGGAGGACTGATCAGGAGGACGATCTGTAGGTGAAAAAGCGGATTCACACTCGCTCTCCTGATCACTCCTCTATCCTCTCCTTCAGATGTGACTTTACTAAGAGTTGTGTAACTTGGAGACAAGGGCGGAACTACTGCCATAGCAGCCATAGCAGCTGCTACAAGGCCCGCAGTCACTAGGGGCCCAGCCGGCAATGAACAGTAAGAAACCGTAACTTACTTTTCACTGCCAGTCTGGCCACTGACATAGGCTGCTATGAGAGCAATGGGTCCCAGTGCACTGCTGGGAGGAGAGGCAGAGCTGCACAGGATCTATGGAGCTCCAACTCATCTTCAGTGCAGAACAGTGTCTACAACAGCTCTACAGCAGGATAGGTAAGTATGTAATTAAGGGGGGTTGGGGATGAAGTGTGTGGGAGGAGGGTAAGTGTGAGAGGTGTATGGGGAGGTAAATGTGTGTGTGTATGGGTGAAGAGTGGGGATGTGGAGGGGAGTTTTGAGTTGGGGAGCAGATGGGCTGGAGTAGAGTTGTTAAGAGTGGTGGGGGTAGATGGAGTGGGGGAGAGGGCCTTGAGGGTGGAATCTAGGGTACAGTGCATGGTCAGAGACGGTGGTGGGCTAGAGGTCGGGGGAGGTAATGGGATAGTTTTCTTATCTTAGTAAAACTGTGTACTATTTGTGGGGGTGGGGTGTCCAGCTTTCCTGGACACAAGGATATATGTGGGAGATAGGATGTCACACAACTTTCCTGGAAGCTGGACAGACAATCCAGTGTCCAGAAAAGCTGAGTGATGCCCCATCTCCCACAAGTGGCACCCAGCTGTTCTATGATAAAAAATAACTGGGTGTCCCTTGTGACATCCTGCCTTGTGTTATCATCCTGCCTTCCTGGACATTAAATAGGCTATAAAGGCTATGTATCTATATAATGTTTCTGTTTACTTACAGGATTATCTTTTGGAATACTTTGGATTCGGTGGACTACTATGGATCAGCCTTGGATCTATTCTTTTAATAAAATGATTAAGTAGGACTGGTGTTGGGGAGTTATTATTGAAATGAAAAAATGTTGTGTGTAGTGTCGTGTTTTTTCCCCCATTTTTACCAGTGTTAGTAACAAAGGCATCTGACAGATTCCGTACCATTAATATTGCTCGGGCTTGGTGTCAGTCAGCAGAGGTTTTTGTCATCCCAATGTTGCCCCAGTACAAATAGTAGAAAATCCACGGCACACCTTGGATATTTTTGCAAAGAGAGTGTTTTATGCACACATTAGGTATACAACAAGATACAGTTCTCCATATCATAAGGTATGCATGGTAGAAGTGACATAGTGAAACTCCCACGGTCCGACATTTCGGCCTTCCTCAAGGGACCTATCCAATGGGAAACAGAAGCCAGAAGCTGGACAGTGCTGTATTATTAGCCTTGGGCTATTTCCACTGAGCACCCACACTCCTATCAAGGTGTGTGGCACCATCTCTTCTACAGTATTACCCTAGTAACAAATGCTCCAGGAGTACTGGGAAGAGCTGGGTAACCCTCAGAAGCAGACCCTTTATTGTGAGTTTCCGCTTCTGGGGCAGCTGAAGGCTGGTATATTTAGCCTGCAGCTGTTGGTTTAACCTTGGCTGGTTATGGAAAATGGAGGGGACCTCCTGTCGATTTTTTATATATTGATTGAAAATCAAAAAGTAGGCATCCACTGTAATCCATAAATAAATACATTTTTTTTTTTTTTTTTTTTAACTATGTGGGGTTCTTCTCATTGTTCATAACCAGCCAAATAAAATCAACAGCTGCAGCCTAATTCTATCAGGATGAGAATGTCAATGGATATTGGTAAAAGTACAAGTCTGCAGCCGCCCCAGAAATGGACCGTCACATTAGAGGGTCTGCTTCTCATGTTAACCCGGCTCTTCTCGGTACCCCTCAGTAAGAGTGCATTGGGTACTGGGGTAATAGTGACATGGGGTTAGTGTCAGCCGAGCGATACTAATGAAGAGGCGACTTTCAGAAACCTCCATTACTAACACTGGAATAAAATGGTAAAAAACACAGACACACAACACAAAAACATTTTATTTAAATAAACAATCCCCGACATCAGCCCTCATTGACCATTTTATTAACTAAATGGATCCAACGCTGGTCCAATATAGTCCAATGAGTCCAGTATAGTGCAAAGGGGAAACTTGTATAAAATAAAAACAATACAAGAAACATGACAGTACTAAACTCCCTATATCCCCTACACCAGGGGTCCTCAAACTACGGCCCGCGGGCCGCATGCGGCCCGCCGAGGACTTTTATACGGCCCGCAGTCCACAAAGACCCTGCTAAAATCAATAGCTAAGCTGGCCCCTGAAAGTGATTGGAGGGCGGACACTCGTCACCCATAATATGGGAGGTGCTGTGGACGGTGACGGGTGACGTGAGGAGCGCAACGCAATGTTAGGGGCCAGTTTATGTGGAATGGGGTGTGTGCGGGCACTTTGCAGAGGACGGGAGGTACCTGAGTGACGGAGGGCGGGCACTCTGCAGAGGACGGGAGGTACCTGAGTGACGGAGGGCGGGCACTCTGCAGAGGACGGGAGGTACCTGAGTGACGGAGGGCGGGCACTCTGCAGAGGACGGGAGGTACCTGAGTGACGGAGGGCGGGCACTCTGCAGAGGACGGGAGGTACCTGAGTGACGGAGGGCGGGCACTCTGCAGAGGACGGGAGGTACCTGAGTGACGGAGGGCGGGCACTCTGCAGAGGACGGGAGGTGCCTGAGTGACGGAGGGCGGGCACTCTGCAGAGGACGGGAGGTGCCTGAGTGACGGAGGGCGGGCACTCTGCAGAGGACGGGAGGTGCCTGAGTGACAGAGGGCGGATACTTACAATCTATGGGAGGTACCTGTGAGTGAGATCTGGAGTGTCCGCCCTCCGTCACCTCCCGTCCTCTGCAGAGTGCCCGCACCCACCCTCCCACACAGCGTGCCCGCCCCAGGAGAGGCAAGGCCGAAGCCCCCTCTCCGAATGTCAGGGCAGGAGCCCCCCTCCCCCTGTGTGTTAGGGCAGGAGCCCACTCCCCCTGTGAGTTAGGGCAGGCCCCCCCCTCCCCCTGTGAGTTAGGGCAGGAGCCTCTTCCCCTATGAGTTAGGGAAGGAGCCCCCCTCCCCCTGTGAGTTAGGGCAGGAGTCCCCCTCCCCCTGTGAGTTAGGGCAGGAGCCCCCCTCCCCTTGTTAGTCAGGGCAGGAGCCCCCCTCCCCCTGCTGTGTCAAGGCAGGAGCCTCATTAGGAGTCAGGGCAGGAGGCCCCTCCCCCTGCTGTGTCAGGGCAGGAGCCCCATTATGAGTCAGGGCAGGAGCCCCCCTCCCCCTGCTGCGTCAGGGCAGGAGCCCCCCTCCCCCTGCTGCGTCAGGGCCGGAGCCCCCCTCCCCCTGCTGTGTCAGGGCAGGAGCCCCCTCCCTTTGTGAGTCAGGGCAGGAGCCCCCCTCCCCTTGCGAGTCAGGGCAGGAGCCCCCCTCCCCTTGTGAGTCAGGGCAGGAGCCCCCCTCCTCTTGTGAGTCAGGGCTGGATCCCGACACCCTGCTGTGTCAGGGCAGGAGCCCCCCTCCCCTTGTTAGTCAGGGCAGGAGCCCCCCTCCGCTGTGTCAGGGCAGGAGCCCCCTTGTGAGGTGAGGCAGAAGCCCCCCTCCCCGAGTGCCTGAGTCCGGATAGCCGTGAGACAGGAGCCAACTTGGTCGGACAGAGGTAACCACTTTTTTTAGAAGCCCTGTAATTAATATGGATTGTACTGTGCTTTCCCAGTCCCTGTTGCTTGCTTAGCTTTTCAGGTGTTTGGAAAAGCTGGGTGAAGACCTTACTAGAGCTCACAATGTCGGACACATTTGTTATAGATTCCACAGTTTTTCCAGATGACAAGTTTGTCTAGTTTAGTGGTTATCTATTCCTGGCACCCATCCCTAATAATTGCTCAGAAGACTTGTCATCTGGGAGAGCTGGAATCTATAACAAATGTGGTCAGCAATGGGAATTCTACAAATGTTGTCATGGTGAGTGACCAGCAACGCTGTATGCACCGATACAAATCCCCTGTGGGTAAACGTTAAAAAAAAAAGTAAAAAAAAAAAAAAAGTGAAACACGAAAAATAAAATAAAAAGCAATCAAAAAGCCATATAAATGTGACACCAAGTAAAACGTCAGTTCATCCCGCAAAAAAAAGTCCTTACACAGCTCTGTATACGAAAAATAAAAATTTTATGGCTATCGGAAGATAGTGATGCATAAATATTTTACACAATAAAAACTTTTTTATTTTAAAAAAAGAGCTTCAACATAAAAAATTATATAAATTGGGTATCGCCATAATCGTATCGACCCCCAAAGTAAAACTTTTTTTTAAAACGATATTCCGGCCCTCCAAGGGTCTGAGGGATCGTGAACTGGCCCCCGGTCTAAAAAGTTTGAGGACCCCTGCCCTACACCCTCTGAAGATCATGCCTGCAGCTGATGTTCTGGGGGTGCAGGCTACAGAGTTCAAGCTGCACAATATTATTCTGGGGGGTACTGACCACAGCTGCAGTACAATCTCCAGGGGGATGGTCCTCTGCCCCTCCCTGCCAACGAGTTGTAAGCTGTGTTCTGTACTCCTCGCTCCCACCCCTCCCTCACCATTGTGTTATGCATTCTAATGCCAAAACAAAATACAAATTCCACATATCAGCCTATGGCCCTTTCACTGCCACCTATTACCCTATACCACTTCCACATATTACCCCATATTGCCCCCTCACTTCTATCTATCACTTCCATACACTTCCACCTACCAGCCCATAGCCTCCCTACTTCCACCGATCACCCCATAACCTCCCCACCGCCACATATCCCCTCATGAGGAGTTTGTATATAGGAGGAGAAAAGGTAGGGAAGTGCTGGAAAAAATTTATTCTAAGGTGTTTGTGTGGTAGATTTTGCAGAGACAAGTCGTGGCCGGGAGAAGTCATCGCGGCAGTCTGGACAGGATGGCGAAGAAAAGGGAAAGAGAACAATTCCAGTGATAGAAGGCATCTCCTGTGAGTCCTTGGATATAACTGCACTGTTATATGTTTGCAGAGCCTGTGTACAGTGGTATCTACCACTATATGGTCACTGTATGGAGGTAATATACAGTCTGCACAGTCTGTGTACACTGTTACCTACCAGTATATGGTCACTGTATGGAGGTAATATACAGTCTGCATAGAGTCTGCATAGCCTGTGTACACTGGTAACTACTACTATATGGTAGTTGTATATTGATCTGTATTCAGCAACAGTATAGGGGTATTATTCAGTCACAATGTTGTGGTTGTTTTTGGTCGTGTTCTGGCAGAATAAACAAGTCTTAGTCAGATAGTAGTGTTATTAGTAATATTGGTCTTGGAAAAGTGCTTGGTAGCAGTATGATGGTGATATGTATGGTGAGGTATTTGCTCCTTGTATTTTCCAGTAACTGAAGGACTATTATTAAGAGTTACTGGTAAATGTTTGTTGCCGGAGAAGGGACTCTCAAGGGGGGGCCCCATCCAAAACATTGCTATGAGCCCAGGCTTCTCTAGTTACGTCCCTGCTTGGAGAGCTGCTGCATCTTAATTTATACAAAATAAACTCTGCACTAAACTCATATACCCTAGATGCAGTGTCAATGGTCAACATTACTATTTTAGTAACGGTCAAGGAGAAGGTTTGGGTTTTGGGCTAGGGCAAGAAAAAGAAATTGAGTTTGGCACACAAGACACTCAAATTTATTCACAAGTTGAGTTGAGTCAGTTTTGAACTAAACAGATCTCTATCAGAGGAACATTACTTAATAACTTTTTAAATATTCTAATCACTAAGTGAGTCATTGGCAGCAGAATTTGCCTGAATTTGTAAAAGGCAAACTAAGTTTCTTACAACTGTCCTGTAGTCAGGGGCACCATCAGGGCAATACTGGCAATACTCCTGGCAGATCAAATTTCTTAAAGAAAAAGGTCCTAATGATATGGTGCAACATAGTAACTGGTAATGGGTTTCAGCTGTATGAAGCACTGAGATGACTTATGGCAGCTCGGCCTACAGTTAATAATTGTACCACTGCAATAATTATAAAATTCCTATGTAATACAAGCAGACAGAGAAAAAAAACATAAAAAAATTGGTCCTTACGGTACAGTTTTCGCTAGCTGATTGTTGTTTCTCCTTGAATCTCCTGCAGACAATTCAGAGGTTGCTGCTAAAACTCTTGGTGTCATGGAGGTATTCAACTTTCTGCATCTTGAAAGGGATGTCATAAGAGGATGAAGCATGAATACTCCTAGAAATGTGAATAATCCTTACAAAGGCATACAAAAGATTTATTTCTGAAGGACAAAGTATAATGTTGGGAGTGTCCAGCTTGGAAGACTATAATATTGTGAATATAGCTTTTGACTATTGTACAAGCTATAAATCAGAATCTGTAAAAGATAAGGAATTCAACCAACTCAGAAATGTACTTAACTTTTATGTAATTCTGAAACTATACTGTAAAATGTGTTCAAAAGCGAGCATGTGCTTTGATTGCCCTGTTTTCTGGGTGCGTCTGTCTTTTTACAGTATGAACACTGTAACATATACTGTTTATTGCAGTTTTTCTTGATCTCTGCATTGCAGGATTAATCAATCAGCATCATGTCACTGTTCTGCTTATCCTCTCACAACACTGAAGTTACTGCTTCTATTTATTCACTTCTGGGAATCACTTTAATTCAACACAACAATAAAACACAAGACAGACAGAAAACGAACACCCCAGCTTTATCATAAAATGCCTCCGCCACAGTCCTGCATAACGTTAAGAATGCTAGGGCCATGTTATATGAATTAATCTATGTTCCTCTGGACACAATCTGAAAAAATCTAACAATGATTCCATTTAATCCTAATATTTTAGTAGACCCAGGCGGTGCACATCTGGAGAAGGTCTTTTGATATTTGCTACATACAGTCTCATTAACTTTGCTTGAATTCTATTAGGGACTTCAATCTTCAGGATATAAAAGCGATTTCTTCTCGGGACATCCAGTAAAAATGACACTAGATGGGGTATCCATCACAAGTACACATTTTTTACAAGAAAGCTTAAGTCATTGCACTTTACTAATCACGAGATGAGCCAAGAGAGAAATTAAGGAAGGGTAAATCTATATGTAGGATAGAATGGGTTTATGACCTATTTGGCTTTTAGACGTAAGGATGAATAGTGCTGGAGTTTGATGTTAGGGCATTTTGGCATTATTTGTCTGTAATAACAAAATTGTAGATGACTAAGGATTTTTAATCTGAAATGCGTGGGATTTTTTGCATTGGATACATTCTTTGTATTTTCTGGATATGGCTTTTATATTCTAAATACATTTTTGCTGCATTTTATCTTCTAACTGATGTTTTGAGAGTCGGTTCAGCTACAATTTTTTATTGCTGTTTCGTATTGAGTGATCACTGGGAGATTACTAGAACCGCTGCACCACTTACAGTTGAGCTGAATAAGCATAGTTCATATGGGACTATTGTTCGTCTGTGGTATTGACATACTGGGCGACTTGTATGAATCTCGCCACGTCGGGGCGCACCTTTCCGCCGGTTTTCCGGCGAAATTTGCGCCTGATTTATGTCGGCACTGGGGCGCGCTCATATATACTATGTAAAGTCCGCCGCGCCTCGCCAGTGTTTGGGGCGCAGTGCGGGACTTTTGGCGGGGTGCGGCGCTACGCCCCCAGATTTCGCCCCCCAAGTAGTGCCTCATTTCAAATCCCCTTAAAGTTCCCCCCGCGCCTTGCCCGTTTTGTGGGGCGCCCGTGGGGGGGAATTGGGCCGTGCGGGGCGGGGCCTTTAAGATTCGCCGTCCCGGGGGGGCGCTCATACATGCGGGGAAAAAGTTTCCCGCGCCTCGCCAAATGGGGGGGCGCAAATAGGGGCTTTAAACCAGGGGGGACGCGCCCAAAATTTGTTTTCCCATTCCCCGACAGGCGGAAAACAGCGAGAAATCATTAAAAAAGTTCCCCCTGGGGGAGTATGAAAAAAAAAAAAAAACACCTCTTTCAAAAGGGGGGGAAACATTTAGGATAAAAGGGGCTTAAACTTCAAAAATAAAAAATAATTTTTAAAAAACAACCTTTCCCCCAAAACAGGGGAACCCGGTTGGGAATAATAAAAAATTAGGATATTGGAAAAATTTCCCGGGGGAAATACAGTAACTTTAAATTCTGAAAACTTTTTTCAATTTTGGCCGGGAGAAACCGGCCCTTTTAGAAAAGGAGCGCAGTGAACTATTAAAAATATGGAAAAAATTTGCCAATCAAATCAAAAGGCGGGACAAATTCCCAAAAAACATAAAAATGCAAAAAAAGAGCTTTATTGGCTGAGCTAGCGGTGGCTTTTGGGTATTCCCCCAATCAGAAACGCGAGCTACCCTTTCCCAAGGGAGTCAAAGGGGAGAACCCCGCAATGCAATCTCGGGTCTCATGGGTCCGTGCGGCATGGAGTTTGAATAAATTTTAAAAAACCCTTTTTAAATTTGTGTAAATCATTATCAAAATTTAAAACGGTTTAAACCCTTTTTCTAAAAAAAACAGTTAAATCCCTTTAAAATGCAAATTTGTCGCCGAGACCCCGGGGCTACATAAGGGATTGCCAAATAGAAAAGAAAATTGGGCCGGGGAAATTTCAGTAATTTTAAAATTGTTTTAAACTAAATTTTGATTGGCGGCATTAAAACCCCCAATCAGTAAAGGAGCGCAAATTGGGGGCCCCTTCCCAACCCCCATGGGGGGAAAAAGGCCAATCAAATAGGAGCGACCCGGGAAACCAAATTTTAACCTTTGGAGAATATTTTCCGGAAAATTTTATTTTAAAGGGGGGACGTTCAAATTTTCCCGTAAAAAGGCAGAAAAAAAGCTAAATTGGGTTTGGGGTTTGGGGGGGGCCGTCCACTTAGCCAATCAGAAAGGGGAGTACTTTCTTTAAAGAAATTTTTATGGGGAAAAAAAATTCAGAGCGAGGGTCTGTGTTTGGCCCAAGTTAAAAGAAAGGGGCGGTTATTTTACCCAAAAGGGAGAAGGGAAAGCGACGCTCCTATGGGTTTTTTTTCAAAATCTCTGGAATAAAACTGTAACCCTGGCCCAAATCAAATGATAAGACACAGAAATTTTTCCCGTTGGAAATAAAAAAATAATTTAAAAGTGGGGATTTTCGCTTCCTTAATTTTGGCGGGGCCCCAAATCATTTACCCGAATAGAGGCCCGGGGGAGATGTGTGTGGGCTCATACTGGGGATGTGTAAAGGGGTTTGGGATTGGGGGTGGAAAAATTTACATGACCTCGTTTTACATGAAACAAACCCGGTTTTCCCGTTTTTAGCCTCAGTGTCCCCCTTAGCGTCTAAGGGATAGGAACCCCCGCTCTGCCCCGTTGGCCAAACAGTCAGGGGGAAAATTTGTCTATTTCTCACAAGGAAGAAAATCTCTACATTAGCTGTGATCCTTCCAATTTAGTTTGATTTGAAGGTTTGGGAAAATTTTTTTTTGTAGTTACTTAAAAATTTTTAAAGCAGCATCTACCCGGGTGTAAATTCATGGGGGTGGGGCGGGGGGGGGGGGGCCCCCCTGGGCGAAAACAGACAAGCCCCTATCAAAAAAGAACACTGGATAAAGTTTTACCAAGATTATGTAGACAAATTTTAGTGGAATATCTTTATTTTTAAAGTTTTTCTTTTTGAAAAAAATTTTTCCCCCATTTTGGGCAGCTTTTAAAATTATTTTTGGATAAAACAAACATTTCTATACCTTTCAGGGCCTTTGTTTTCTGCCCCAAAACAAACCCACTTTTTATTATCATAACATTTCAGATTTGGGGTTTTTTCAATTTTACCCCTTAAAACCTGTGACTTTTTTTAACCAACCCCTTTCAGTTAAATTACAAAACCCGCAATTTGTAGTCAACCCCTTTTTGTTTTTTGCCCAAAAAAAACCGTGTTCGGGAGAAAAATCACAGTTATTGTTTTTTGACTTTTTCGCCACCAGCTTTGTTTCCCTTGACGCAGCCCTCAACGTTTTAAAACTTAAAACAGCAATTTTTATATTCACCAAGGTGAATTTTTAAAGGGGCAAAAAAAATTAAACCCTTTTTTATATCAAAACATAACCCCTAGTGTTTTTTTGGGGCTTTTCCCAGTCCAGATTTTTTATAAAACAATTTCAGTTAAAATTTTGAATCCAAACAATTTTGTTTTGATTAGAGGGGTTTGGGGAATAGCTGGAAATTTTCCGTTTTTTTAAAAAAAGACCCTTTTCCAAAAAATAAATTCCATACCTTCCCCCAAATTTTTTTTATTTCGAACATGGAGCGAATGCAGGTGTAAGCGAGAAAAGGGGGGGTACACATGGAGTAGGGTATCATAGAGAAGGGGGCTCCCTTCCCAGTGGGGGCAAAAGGGACAAAAACCCCATGCCAGCCCGGGTCGTCAGTTGGCCAGGGCCCCTCAGGGGCCTTTTTTCCCTCGCTGGGATTTAAAGGGGCCCTTTTTGGGTCTTAAATTTAAAAAAAACTTTGCGCCAAAACTGTCCTTTAGTGGTTAATGCAACCTGGGATCTAAACAGGCTTACCTCCCCGTTTCCTCGCAGTCAAAGGGCCCCAAAAAAGTCTCATCCAGCTTAATTTAAAAACATCCTCCAACATGAAGCAGCCCAAAAGTTTAAATTTTGTACCCCCCATGTGGATTTTCCATTTTTTTGAAGACCTCTTTGATGACAAAAAAAGTTTTGGGGGCAGAAGGCATGTTAAAAGATCAAAGAGGGTGATTTAGGGCTGCTCGGGGGCCCAATTTTTTCTGATGCCATCAGAGGAAGGGTGGGAAGGAAAGCCCCGGTTTAATCGGCAAATAATTTTGGGCGGGGTTTGGCAAGCTTGCCCGTTTCCTCTTCTTGTTGCCCCCGGGCCCCTTCCTGGTTTTGGGAAATTCAGGAGGGCCAAGGCACCTGTGGTTTATGATGATGATGATGACACAAAAGCGGATCCAAAACCCGGTTCCCTTTTTTTCCCCCGAATTTTCTTGCCCAGCGCTTCATCTGGCGAGGGGGAAGACGATGGGGTACTGTCAATCCCGGGGCCCCCCACAAAAAGGGGAAGGGGGGGTGCAGAAAAATCCGGGTGATTTAAATTTCCCCCAGGGAAAGGTTCCCGGGGAAAACCCGCCCCCTCCCTTTCCCCCGGGAAAAAGGGCCAGGACCCCTCAAGCCGGGCCCCTTTTTTTGAGCAAGCCTCTGATTCCCCCCAGCGGGTTCATATGCCACCTTTTCCGTAAACGCATTTTAAGTAGAGGCAAGAAAAACCCTTAAAATGGTTAACCACCACCAAAATGTCTAAATCACATGCAGCCCAATGCAAAAGTTTAAAAGGAGTGAACACTTGGCCAAAAAAGGCCAGACCCACGCCGGGCCTCCCAAACCCCTGTCACCCCTCTTCTCCGCCCCTCCTCCCCCGCCACCCACCAAGCGTTCCCTCAGCTGCCCCCCCCGTCTTTCAGAGTCTTTTATCAGGGGTCAGGCCCCCCGCTTAACCCCCAAAGTGGGCCCCAGTACCACCCCAACCCCCAAGAGGCCCCTCCTACCCCCTTTTCCCCTTCCCCCCAGTTTTTGACGACCTGCACCCCCGTACACGGGCCCGGGCTAGCAGCCCCGCCTTCCCTTTTTTCCAGGGTTTGGGGGCAGAAGAAACACTTTAACCCAAACCATCCCAAAACCAAAAAACCCGAATGTCTGGCATTGCCAGGCTTTTTGGGCCCTTGGGGGAAAAGTTGCCTTTCCGTCTGGGGGACACAAAATGGGTTCCGCCACATCAAAGGCCCCCGCCGCCCCCAATACCAGATTCCGAGCAGGCAAATTTTTTTGCCAGAAAAGCCCTCCCTGCCCTGCCCCGCCCCCCTGTCAACTAAAATTTCAAGGGGCTTGTCTGCCTCTTTTGTCCGGAAAAAACCTTCCCCACCCCGGGCAATGGGCTTGGGAAGCAAAGGCCAAAGGGCCCCTTTCTCTGTGACATTTAATGGGTGAGCGGGGGGGATTTCTTTTGGGGGGGCGGTGGGTCTCAGGGTCGGCGCAAAACTCTCAAAACCAAAAGGGAAAGGTCAGGGCTTTCCGCCCAAGGTTTCCTCTGGTGGCTTTTAAAAGTGCCCAGGAACAAAGGGGGCCCTGTTTTAAAATTTAAAACTGCCCTTTTGGGGACCGTCCCACCACGGTCAGGGGTGTGGACGGTTCTAACAAAGAGACCGAGCGCTGGCTGGGTTTACAAGAACCTTGTTTCCCCGGGAAGGTGGTGTGGGGATAAAAGGGCCGGAAAATCTTTTTGGCCGGGCCCTTTTAAAATTCCGGGAGGCTGGAGCACATCCCTTGCCCCTTTTTGGGGACAATTTTCCCGGGGGAACCCCTTTTTCCGTCAGAAAAATTTTTTAAAAAGCTAAACCCGGGGTCGGACTGCCTTTAAAGAAAAGGGCTTGAGGGGTTTTTTAGGGGGCGGACGTTTTCCGGGGGCCGGGTTTGCACCCCCGTTTTGTCCCCCCCGGGGTTTTCTGTGTACAAACGTCCCGCTCGGCCCCCCCCAACCGTCCCCTTGTTTTACGGGGGGGGAACACGTTTGGGAAATTCCCCCTCCAACCCCCTGCTCCCCCGATTGTGGCAGCAGCGGGGAATGCCATTACGGGAGTATGAAGTGGGGCAATGGGGCCCGACAAGAAACGGTAAGGACCTCGGGGTGTTTTAAAAAACCGAGATGGGGAAAGGGGAAAGAGCCCCTGCACCACCCTTTCCAGTTTTGAAAAAGCCACCCAAAAAAAGGCAGTGCGGACAATGCCCCCTTTTCAGGGAAGAGCATTGTGGGGGTCTTGTTCTTGGAAAGAAGGGGGGGCCCCTCTGAAAACAAACCCCCCGGTTCCCCCCCCAGCCCCACCGGTAGAGGAGAACGCAACCCAATTTCCCCCGGGCACGGGGCCTTTTTCCGTCAAATCCAAAGGGCCCCACATTTCCAATTTAAAGGTCTTTTTTTAGGCATGGTTCCCGGGGGCCAGGGGGCTTATTTTCAAGTTTTGGGGCATCACTCTCCCGGGGGCATCAAACTCAGGCCAAGTCAAGGGCTGTGTTTTAAACTTTTGCCGGGGGCACGGAGGGGGAGGGGTATTCCTTTGACACCGCATGTTTTCCCACGTTTCCCCCGGGCCCTTTGGGAAAAGGTTTTGGGGTTTAATTTTGGGGGCGGAGGAGGAAGTTTAGGGGTTTAGTTTTTTTTTAAATGCCCCCTCAAACCAAAGGGTTGGGGAAAACAAGGCTCCATCTCTCCATGATGCTTGGGTGCTCCATTTCCTCCAAAATGATCCCGGGAAATTTAAGGCCCCTCAAAATTGAAAACAAATTTTCTGGGTTGGGGCCAACCCCCCTTATTCCCCCCCGTAAAATAAACAAAAAATTAGCACTTTCCTTTTTCCCCCCCATCCCAAATAGAGGGGTTAAAAAATGGGGAAAGGGAAAATGGTGACCTTTGCTGATTTTACAAATGGTGGGAAAACTGTTCGTTTTGCCTTTCAACATTCCCCAAAATTGGGGCCCCGGTGGGGGAAAAAACATTCCCGCGAAGGGGACAGTCATTTTAAAATGCCAGAAAGGGGGTAGGGGGGCCAAAAAAAGCGCAGGCAAGGGGGCAGAGGGCCTTATGGGGGGAACCCCTGGCAAATTTTTTTTTGTTTACCCACCTTTAACCCAAACCCTGCATGCAAAAGGGCCCCACATTCCCAAAACACAGAGATCAGCCCTTTTTATCATGGTTTCACGACTATCTGCGTCTCAAAAACCGATGTTTTTTGGGATGTGGTTTGGACCCAATTTGACTTCTGGAACCAAAAAGGGGCCAATGGGCCCCAAACTGGTCATCACGCCAAAAGAAAGGGGTTTTCCTGCCCAAACAAACCAAGGCCCTTTTCTGGGGCGGACCTTCAGCCAGCTGGAGGGGGGCTTTTCATCAAAACGGGATCCCCTTTACAGATAATGTGGAAACGTTTTACTTTCATTTAAGATGGGAAACAGGGATGGATCTCTGTTTATGTTTGTAGGCCCCCCAAATTTTTGAGGGCCAAAACCGATTAGTTGCGGTCCCACTTTTACATTCCTTTTTTTAAACAAAAATTGGGCCTCTTGAAAACTTTTTTTTAAAATGAAACATTTTTTTTACGGGAATTTTTTTTCTTTTTCCCAAAGTTCCAAATTTTTCCGGTTTTGCTGTGAGGAGACTGTAAAAAGACAGCAAGGTTTCATGCAACACCCGTATTCCCCTTTACCTCAAATTTATCTTAAGAAAGTTTTCCCCATTTTCAATAGTTTTGAGGGGCATGTTTTCTGTGGGGATTCAGGGATAATTTTTGGTCCCCCTTTGGGGAAAGAAATGTGGCTTCTTAAATGGCATTTCTCCCCCCAACCAATTTTTTAAAAGTGGGTTTAAAGCTTATTTATTAAAATTTTTTGGGGGCAATTGGGAGCTGGGGAAGGCCAAAAGCAAAAACCCTGGTCCCTTTTGGAAAAGAAATGTGGCTTCTAAGTGGCATTTCTCCCCACAATTTTTTTAAAAGTGGGTGAAAGTCATTTTTTTTAAAATTTTTTGGGGCATGCTGCTTTGATATGCAGCAAAAACTAAAGGGCCTATTATAAAAAATGTTGTTTTCTAACAGAAAATTTGTTCTTCAAAAATTGACCAAATGGCTAAGGGTAAAACTTTGAATTTTTTGGGGGCCTTTGGGTTTGAAAAGCAGCAAATACTACAGGGCCTATTAGAAAAAAAAGTTTTTTTCTAATAGACAAATTTTTTTTTTTTCACAAAAATTTCAAAGTGGCTCAAGGGTCCCTGGGTTTGAATTTTTTTTGGGGGGGATTTTTCTGTGACAAACAGCTATACTAGAGGTCCCATTCTAAAAAATGTTGGGTTTTAAAGAAAATTTTTTTCTTCACAAATTTTCCAGAGTGGCTCAAGGGTCAAACTTTGAATTTTTTGGGGCCCTTTTGCTGTGACATCAGCCCATACTACCGGTCCTATTCTAAGAAAAGTTGTTTCTAACAGACAATTTTTTCTTCACAATTTTTTCCAAAGTTGGGCCCCAAGGTCATGCTTTGAATTTTTTGGGGGGATTTTGGGTGTGACATGAGCCTATACTAGAAAGGGCCCCATTTTAAAAAATGTTGTTTTTCAACAGGGCATTTTTTTCCCTTTACCAAATTTTCCAAAATGGGGTTTAAGGGTCTTTCTTTGAAAAATTTTTGGGGGGGATTTTTGCTGTGAATGCAGCTATTACTTTCAGGGTTTCCCATTTTAAAAAATGTTGTTTTCTAAAAGACATTTTTTCTTCACCCAAATTTTCAAAGTTTTTGGGGGAAGGGTTTATGGTGCTTTTAGAAAACATTAAGGGGGCCGTTTAAGGGAAAATTGTATATGTTTTTTGCAAAGCGGATTTTAACTTAAGCCCAAACAATTCCCCTTTTATTGAACAAACCCCTTTTTAAAAAATGAAAAAAAAGAGAAATAAGACATGGGGGGATTCCCTCCTTTTTTTAAAAATTGTTTTTAGAATTTAAATAAATAAAAAACTTGGGATGTACAAAATAGCTGTTAAAAAAATTCCCCTTTAATTTTTACAAAGGAGGTAAAAGGGAAAAATTGACCAATTAGGTTATTCAGGGACTTTGAGTATGGGGGCACGGGGCAGAAACAAAAATACAGAAAACCATTTTTTCCCCCACACTTGAGTAAAATGGGGAAAAAGAATTTCCCAAAATAAGGGACCTGGGTGTAACAGGGGGTTAACCCCCCAGTATTTTCCCAAATGAAGACAATTGTCCACACCAAAAGGAGGGACAAGCGCTACCCAGGGTATTTAATGTGCTGGGAAGGCTGGAGTTTTTCACACTTTCCGCTTCCGCATCCCGCTTTAGCACGACAGTTTTCGTTTTCTGCGTCCTCAAAGGGGATTTTAAACCCCCCCTGTTAAAAGATTTTTGGAAAAGGACGCCAGCCCGGGGTCTCAAACCCGCACCCACTGTAAAATTCCGGGGCCCCGGGGCCCTGCTGTGGCCCAAGGGCAGGTTTAGTCAATGGGCCAGGGTTTAACTAAAATGGTGTTGAAAGGAACCCCCTTTTTTTTTCCGGGACTTTTTTTAAAAGTGGGGGTCATGAAGGTGTTGTTGCTCTCCCCTAGACTTTAATGGTCCGCTCATAATCGTCGCTCAATATCGAAAAAACCTTTTTCGATAGCGGCCCCCATCGGGGCTATTTGAACGATCTCGAAGCCAAAGCAATCGCTCAACCCTTTAAATTTTAATTTTTGGGGGAAAAAAAAAAAATTTAAAAATTTACTTTAAAAACATTTGTATTTTCTTTATTTTCGTTACCAAATTTTTATTGATCCCTTTGGGTAATGAAAATAAAGAAAAAAACATGATTTTTTTGGAAATTTAAATTTTTTTTTTTTTTAAAACCCCCCCCATTTTATTATTCATTTTTTAACCCACCCAAACGCATAAAACCGCGCCCATTGCCCGCCCCTTCATGCGGGGTTCAAACTGAAAGGGGGCGAAAAGCTGCCACCCCAACACCGCATCACCCGCATCCGCCCGGGGGGTTCGGGCCGGGAGGCCCGGTTCAAACCAAAAAAAAGGCGAAAAGGGGCCCCTTCTTTTCTTTTTTGGGCCCCTGTCTTTTAAATTTCATTGCAAAAATTTATTTTTCACCCTTTCCCTTTTTAGGCCACACCATTTTTCATGGGTTTTTAAGTCACGATATTATGAGAGCCAAAACTTTTTTTGAATTTTTCTGTCAGTGGAGTTTTGTAAGGGAAAAAGGGCCCACGTTTCTTAAAGTTGATTAACACTTTTTTTAAACAAAAAAACCCCAATTTTTGTAATGTTTTATTTAATTTTTTTTTGTTTTTTTCAGCATTCCAGGGACAGGTAGGGCCTCGACTTAAATCGTTTCGACTTTCCAAAAGTCCCCTGATCAAACGGAGACTTTTTGGGGCGTGGCTGACATTCAACAAAAGGTCACGCCCCCTGATAACCAAATTCCCCGCATGCCCAAAAGGCACATGGATACAGAAAGCTAGGTTTTTAAAACTTTTTAAAAAAAAGGGCAACACAGCAAAAAAAATGTAAAAAAAACCTTTCCAAAGCACTTACCCAAAAAAAAAAAAAAAAAATTCTTCTGGAAATTTCATTTAATAAATCTACCTGTTCCCACTTTCATACAATTTTTAAAATTTAAACAAACCCACAGTCCCCCCATCCCCTAAGTAACCCGGGATGCCGTATTTCTTTAAATTTAAATAAACAGGGTTTTTGGTTGGATTGTTACAGAAGTAAAGTATGGGTTTTTGTAAGTTTTTTTTTTTGTTTCTATTTTTGTAAAATAAAGTTGGGGGGAGGGGTTTTCTGTTTTTTATTAATTTTTTTATTTTTTTTTATTTTTAAAAAATTTTTTGAAAGTGTTTGTTTTCCCCTTTCCCCTGGAATTAAAACCCATGCAAATTTCATGATTGAAATTATAAAACAAATCAATACACAACTGTACTGGTATTTATTATGCCTGATAGGGCCTAATAGGCTTCTGTGCATGACAAACCCATAATAAAATTGGGTTGGGCCCCACCCAATTTTTCCCGGTGGGCCCTTTTAAATTCCCCCGGGTTTTTTTAAAATGTAAATTTCATAATTGGGGGCAAGCATTCAGCAAAAAAAATTAGCCCAAACCCACTAAGTTGGGCCTGGACAAAGCCTACCAAAAACCCCCAGTATTAAAACAGGCAGGGAAAGGTTTCAAAACCCATCACATTGATGGGCCTGTTTTTCTCCCGGGGCCAAAAAATTTAGGGGGTAGGGCCCGAACTTTTTTTCCTAAAAGCCCCGAGGTTGGCAAAGTTTGGGAATTTGGGTGGGGTGATGAAAGTCACAACCCCCCCATGTGGAACCAAACACCCCGCAAACCTCTACTTGGCAAGAAAAAGAGGGGAAAATGGGGCAAAGTTTTTTTTTTTTTTAACAACCATTTGGGGTCTATATTTTTACGGAAAAAAATTTTAAAACCTAAAGGGGAAATTTTCCTGGGAGGGGTCAAGTATACCTAGAAGTGGCATGTATACTTACAGGGGGCAAGTATACCTACAATGGGGCAAGTATACCTACCGGGGGCCATATATACCTAAAGGGGGCATGTATACCTACAGGGGATCTACTTACCTACAGGTGTTTTTTTTTTTAAACCCACCTACAAGAATCTGTTATACCTTTCCTACGGGGGGGGGGGGGGGGGGGGGGGGCCATATACCTACCCCCGGGGGTTTTACCTACCTACATGGGGGCCCATATACCTACAGGGGGATGTTTTTCCCAAAACTTACTTACTTTTACTTACAAAAGGTGCTTTTTATTTCCCTTTTTCAAAGGGGGGTTATTATTCCTACCAAGGGGTCTTAAAAATAAAAAATACAAAGGGGGCATTATTAAACTTCAGGGGGCCCCTACTGGGATATACCTACAGATGCATGTATAACTACAGGTGCTCTATATACCTACTGTACCTACATGGAGTTTACATAATTACTTACAGGGGGGTTTTTCTAAAATACCCACAGAGGATTTTAATATACCTTTCACTTTAAAGGGAAATATAACCCCCAGGGGGGGCCCACTTTTTTTCCCGAAAGTCTTTTTACCTAAGGGGCCTACCTACTAAAGGGGTCTAAATAAACCCACTTAAAAGGACTATTCCCCTTTGGGGGCAAATTCATTTTTTGAATCAATGGGGGTGCTATATATTGGGAGTTCGTACAGAGGTGGGAGTTGGTAGAGAAGTATTGGAAAAGTGAGGAGTCAAATTCTGCAGGGATGTGTCCCCGGAGTCCGGCCCGGGGGAAACTCAATGGCAGTCTGGAAAATGGATGCAGAAGAAAGGAAAAGAGGGGTTTTAACTTTAAAGAAGGGGAAGGGCTTACAGTATCAGAGAAGGAAAACTAAACCCTTATGTGGTCATGTTTTGGGGGTAACAAAACATCCCGTTAAAAGCCCCTGTACATGGTCTCTAACACTAAAATGGTTTTAAACCCTTAAAGGCAAAAATATTGGGTTTTAGTGTAATGTTTTTTAAAAATTTCAAAAATAGTATAGTGATATGTGGTCATGATGTTGTAAGTTATTCCCGTCTCACTGTGTGAATGTGATGGGAATTTTTTTTAGCCAAAATGTGGTGTTTATATGTGGTTTATGATGTGGCGGTATTTGGGCTTAGTGGAATTTTTTTGGGAATATTGGCCTTGAGATTTTGGTTTTTTGGGAGCGGGTTTATTTGGTAACTGTATGACCATTATTTAGTGGTTTGTGTTATAGCTTTTTCTATATTGGTCGTGACATAAAATGTATCCTTTGGGGAGAGAGACATAAATCTTTAGACATTTTATGCTTACCATTTGGTGTCCGATTCAAATTAGGGGGAGGAAAACTCCCGAAGCCCCAGCGCCCCCAACCTTCATTAAAAGATTATGTGATTATGTAAAAGCCAGTTTGGGAAACCCCCACTGTACCCGGGACACCACACAGGGGCAAAGCAGGGAGGGACCTTTTTAAAATTTTGTTCACAGTGAATTATGTATAAAGCTTTCCCCCATTCAAAATTTTTAGAGTTTGTATTTTTTTAGTTTCCCATCCCCGTAATCCAAAAAAAAAATTTTCTAAACTTTCTTCAATTGTTTTAGCACTGTATCCCTTTTTTTATCAGAGCAAAACATTAAAAACCCCAAAAAACTCAACCATTAAAAACACAAGCAAGGGTCCCTTTAAAAAAAAAAAAAAAGTATTTCCTACCCCCATGCTCAAAAATGGAAATTTAAATTTCGAAGTTTGTATTTTAAAAATGGGGGATTGAAATTTTTACAATATATAAATTTTTTTGGGCCCAGGTTCCCCAAAATTTTTTTAAAAAAAAAAGGAAAATGTATTTTCACTCAACATAAAATTTTTATTAGTTACGGACAAGTAAATAGCCCAATTGTAGTTTATGTTCACCTACATCTGGTCCCCGGGCTAGTAATATCAAAATTAAAAATCAAGGTCCCCCTTTTCCCTTTTCTTTGGGGGGGGTCTTGTAAATATTTGTTTTCAAACTTTATATCCACTTCATTTCTTTTTAACTATCTTGCCTTTATGATCTTGGGTTTTCCCTTTTTTACCCCCAAATGTTTTTCCTTTTTTTTTTTTGATATTTACTTAGAATATGGGCAAGTTGTGGGAGTCTCATAGTCCTTGTCTACATACATAGAAATATGCCCATTCAGCATTGTTATCCCCCTTAAATATCTAAAATTTAAATTGTATTTCCTTTTGTCCCCCCCCCCCCCCCCCCCCCCCCCTCCCCAAAAATCAAGTCTGCAGTTTGTATTTTAAAACTTAATTTTTTACTTTGTATTTTTACAAAATCAAGCTTTTTTTAAAGGGGGTTTTTTCTTTCAAACATTTTTGGGGAGCCTTTTTTTACTGTTTTCTTTAAAGGGAGTTAAAAATGGAGGGGTGTGTTTCTCCTCACAGCAGGGAGTATCTTCTCTCTGCAGACATGCCCCAAAGTGTGGGAGGGGGGGGGGGATTCTCAGCTGTCGGAGATTAAGAAATCATTGGAAGTGAAAAGCTAAGTGTAACTCAATAGTGTATATCTATATTTCTCGCTCTATCCACATACTTTGTAACTAGAATGGGCATTTGATATTCAGGACTCTGGGAAAGATGGGTGACTATTGTTTTCTTTCTCTCACACACAGTTATATATCCTGCAGATTCTTACACCTCTGACCTCTACAGATCTGCAGAACAAAACTATACACTTTATCTGTTTGTGTTTACACGGGACTGCAGGACCACTGATCGCTGTCAGTGAACGCAGCAAACCCTGCACCGCACATGTCGACTGACCGCTGTCAGTGAACGCAGCAAACCCTGCACCGCACATGTCGACTGATCGCTGTCAGTGAACACAGCAAACCAGGCATCGCACACGTCGACTGGTCGCTGTCAGTGAACGCAGCAAACCCCACACCGCACATGTCAACTGATTGCTGTCTCCTGCTTCTGACTCGCGTTCCCGAATACGACCTGGGGCAGGACCTGGGCGTAACCTGACCGGAGCTCTCTCTCACTTCCAGGAATTAAACAAACGGCCCATTCTCTTAAACCATAGCACTTTGCTGATGGTAACCAAGAGCCTACAAGCTTAGATTTTTCATCCCCACCTGTTGAACTATGATCTTTGAAATGAGAAAACTCCTTTAACAGGAGCCAGCACTGTAATTTAGAGTTACTACTTAAGAATGATTATTTTTGAATAATTTAATTGTACAACAAAATCTAAACTTTCGTCCTCAAACAAAAAAGGAGATAACATTGTAACATGTAAAACTCTGCTCAAATGATTGCTTCACCTTCCCTTGGTATGTGTCATCAGTACAGAAGAATATATGTACCTCAATTGTGGCACATTTTCAGGTTGGACAGTATGAAATAAATTAGTTGCAGACAGGCACAGCTATTGCAATTGACAAAATGGTTTATTTCCTTTACAATCAATATAACAATACTTACCAGCATCTGTTAGAAATGCTCAATTATATATTGACTCCATTTGAGCAGAGCATCCATAATTATTATAGAATACATCCTTACACTGTTTTTAAACATCCTACCTATAATGTGCTTGGTTAACTACAATGAACTGCAAATGTATCACATTGATAATCTCCAGTCACAAGGCCTGCCCTGCTTTGTCTAATGTGTATAGATTCTCCGTTCGTGTACTATACAGCATGTACAGTATTCTCCTGCTATTTGTCAAGTCTCTCCAGGAAACCTGCATTGGAACATTGATTAAATGTTGCATTTTTCAAACCATCCTCCGAGGCAGCATTCTGGCTGCAGATACATCTTTCACTTCCCGGGGTCATTAATGTCACACATCACACTGAGATCCTGTGGTTTACCAGTGAATGAAATGTCTGCCAGGCTATTTCTTTGGACATTGAAACCAATGGGTTTTTTATTTTAGAATCCTAGCCTGGGGTGTTTCATTTGCAACTGATGAGAAAGCAAATAGGACTTAGAAAGCATCATCAGTCCTGAGTGTAGAATTCCCTAGCAGGTCTACAGATTGGAGAACTGCCACAATGAAAGACTACAAGGCATATTAAGCAGTTTTTCCAATGTTCCGAGTAGGTCAAACTACTTTGTAATGGGATGTACCAAGAACAGTTGTATAAAATGATATCCTTGACAAGTTCAACAACCAATGCTTCTTCTACATCACAAATCACATCAAAGATATGTCGAGATCAAACTGAATGATGTCATAGACATTTGTAATTATTAACAGTAGATTCTCCTAGATTCTTATTTGTTTCTAGTTCAAAGTACAGTACATCATAATGAGCAGATTTAAAAACCACCAGACACGTTACCATTAACCCCCTTAATGTCCTATACCACTAGGAATTAGCCCACTCGCTACCCTAGACCACTAGTGATGCCTACATTAATGGCTTAACTTACCTAGACCATCAAGTGTACAGATATGACTCACTGCCCTAGAACAAACTTCACAGCCCTATACCAACAGGGATGTTGTTAATCGTCCTAAATCACCAGAAGTTCTGACAGCAACCTTTTCCCTGCTTTAGATCACCAATGATACAAACACTTCAACGTTTACAGAGACATACAAATATTAACCATTTAACTGCTATGGAGCACAATGAATGTGAACAATAACCTTTAGGCCTCGTTCACACGGCTTATTTCAGAACGTATTTACAACGGATTTCCGATGTAAATACGTTCTGAAATCAGTTGAAAATCAGTTGCAAATACGTGCCACTAAAAAAGTGTGGGCACGTATTTTGTAATGATTTCCGACGGATTCACCATCTACAATCATTGTAGGTGGTGTAATCCGTCCGGAAAGAATTGACATGTCAATTGTTTTTCCGTCCGGATTGCCGTCGTCAATCCGCGGCGGCAATCCGGAACGGAGTTTTGCGTCGTTGTGAACGAAGCGCCGTATTTTCTATTGAAAATCAATAGAAAATAGGCTGTGACTTATTTCGGACGGATTTGCCGCGGATTTTTCCGTTTGGCAATCGTCCGAAATAAGCCGTGTGAACGAGGCCTTACTGTGCTAGATCTGGATACTGTTTAACATTATGTGCGTGGATACTTCATTGCACTTTATATCTGGCAGTGTTACAATAAAGTGTTAGGGTGCTATATGTTAATATTTATTTGATGTTGTTCTAGATTGCCTAGTATAGAGGTAATCCCCACTCACTAGCTACAAAGGCTTAAAGGGAAAATTGCTAGATATAAAGCTGAAAGGATTTGAAGACAACTTGTCTGGGGAACTTTTGTACAAGAGCCTATGAACCTTTAGCCAACCCTCTAACTACTCCTCTTCAAGATTTGCCTCAGGTATATTTGGTGCTTACTCCGTAACATACCTATGCTTTTTGCTATGATGGATTTGTGTTCATCCAATGTCTAGAAGTGCAACCATAAATATACAGTATGGATGTAGTAGAGTTTAACTTGACCATGACATCACAGCTTTTCATGTTATCTTCTCTTATCTTTCAAAAAGCATTGAAATTGAGATAACATTTTGTGCTGTGATATTATAGTGCATTATCTGAGTTTATCTTTGCTACCTCTGTAGGTTATGTGGAGGTATGTGAAACAAAACCTGATGTGAGCTCCTCAATTCTTTTTATATAATCAAGTCTATAAAACCAGTGCAATAAAGAAGTGGCCCATTGATCACCAGAGCCTTTAGGATTTAGAAGACTTGTTCTTCTATAAAAGGATATAATGTAAATAAATTCATCTGGAGGGTCTCAGAACTGGTATATGTGTTATGTGAAATATGTCAATAGGTGAAATGGTGATCATGTGGGACAATATATTTCTATACTTGAAGGTAGTTATCTCAATGAATAATGTTAAAATCACTCAAATGGATGTTTATACATAATAACAAGTAACATTGTAGCACAATAAGCACATACTAATGTTCTATCCTTAGGATTTGACAACATAATTCTAGTGTTAAGGAGTTAAAGGGGTTTCCTTGCTACAAAGATCATATGTCTAATGGGGGGACAGTAAAAATAAGCACTTTTGCAGTTGGTTTGCATTACCTAAATCATTTAGTATAGCAGATATAAATTAATCTGTGTGTTCTACAACTAAAACTGTAGCCTGGAGTTGGGCCACACCCCCTTTTCTGTAATTGGCTGACTTATATGTCATTTGGCCTGTTGGGACACGCCCCCTGGATGGGACACACTCCCTGTGTTGTGATTGGCTACCTGCACTCTGTGCTTACTCCCCTTTGAGATGTGTAAATCAAAAATGAAAATAGGTACCTTAGCTCTCTATACAGAATGTATCTTTATAATAAAGGCTTTGTGAGCTTCTTTTTGTTCCTTACCAAGCTCTAAGGTGATGGATCTGGGCTATTACTGAGTTTGTAGCTGCTAGATTCACTCTCTCCCCATATAACACAGCCTTATACCCTGTGCTCCCCCCTCTACCTCTTGCCTGATAACAGAGGAGGCTGTTTCATCAGTTTAGGCTGTATGTATAACTTCTTACACCAATGCAGGTGTTCTGGTTACAGCAATCTAGGGATTCTTGTTATAGCAATGCAAGTGTTCTGCTTACAAGGAGCTTGTGTAGCCTGGGAGGTGAGAGCTCTGCAGACATGAGAACATTACAGGAGCTGTGCCATCCTCTCCCTTCCACTGCTCACATAGAATGATGATGTCACCAGTCTTCTGTGAGGAAAGACATGGATTTCAAGTTGTAACAGAGAACAACAGCTCAAGTCTCCGAAAGCGTGTAATGATAAAACCCCTTTAAAGCAATATTGCAAAAGGCAGCTATGGCAACAATCTTTATTGAGAAGAAGTTTAATGGGGTTTCTCCCTATAATAACTAGTTTTAAACATGTAGAGAAAGATAACTGAAGACTTTTACATTGCTTTTTTATATTAACCTGGTTAAGAGATAAAGTAAGTGAGAATTCATCTGCTCTGAGTGCACTCAAGTGTCTCTGGGTTACTGTCCATATCTCCCTTGCTGATTAGACAGTGAGCAGGGAGTGATGGCACCATGGTTGGATGGATCAGTTTTTATCTATAATACGATCAGGTTGTTTACTTTTGATAAAAACTTGTTTTCACTCCTTGGAGATTTGTAGCTTTGTTTAACTACATATTAACCTTTCTGCACCTATTTCACTGCTATGTTTAGCTAGTTCTAGAGGAGCTAAATATGCTATTCATTGATATAGAACCACCCACAACCTGACCAGGCAATGTGAGTCTGAAGCTGCTTGAAGATCCATTTAATTATTGTGTGATGTTTCCTACTTAATTTGTATTAGGCTTAGGTTCTTTTTATAGGCAGTTTACAAAACAAAGCTTACACCTATTATATAAAATATAATTTGTCGTACACCATGGGGTTTAGGCAATATAATAGATTTTCTCATTTGTTCCAGTACCCTCATCTTTGCGCACTTTAAGGACGCGTTCACACGGCAAAGACAAAATACTGGTCAGATTTTCCAACCAATATTTTGTCTTTTTTTGGCATGTAGGAGGACGGCTTTTGTTCGGATTTTGCGGATCCAAGCCGTCCACCTTCACATACACATGTTCATGTTCTGCCCGAAAACTGGGCAGGAGAATGAACTTGTTCTAAGTTTTTAGGAATGCTGGCAGTGTCAAAAACTGTCCAGCGGAAAATCCGTGCAGTGTGGACTGCTGCATGGATTTTCTATTTAAGTCAATAGGAGGCAATTTAGCCCTCTGTAACCATGGGTGTGACTATCGCCATAGCAGCCACAGCAAGCAATGCACCATTTTATTTAAGATGTAGATCAATTATGTACTTACAATAGCATCTGTTTTATCTAGTAGCATAGTGAACAATCAGTTATCAAGGTTGATGTGTTGATGCACAAGTGGAAAGATCTAAGCAGCTATTACAAGGGCCACATTATGATGCCTAGACAACTAGTCTAAAACAGCAAATCTTGCGGAATGTTCCTCATTTGCAGTGGTTGCTATCTACTAAAAGTGGTCCATTGAAAGACAACCTGTGAGTTCATGATAGGGGCATGAATGCAAAAGGGTCATTAATATTCATGGTGCTCGAAGGTTTCTAGTTTGGTCAGATACCACAAGACACCTATAGGGTAGTGTCACGGTTCATGCCGCGGTCCCTGCCTTGGACCGTCGGCCTGTCCGTGCCTGCCATGTCTCTGCTGGGGCGCCCTGTGCAGGGGTCCCAGCAGCCTGTTTTCTGCTATGTACTTGCCTGTCCTGTCCAGTCTTGTTGCTTCCTAGGTCCTGTCTGTGCACTGTGCCTCCTAAGGCATGCGCGTGGCAGCTTCCTGCCTATTTATAGTTTCCTGTTCTGTGCACCTTCCTCTTCACCCCTGACCTCTGGCTATAAGAGGAAGTTCTTGTCTCTACTCTGGGTCAGTTCATTGCAGTCTGTGGCTGTGTCCAGCTGTATCCCATCTTGAGCTCCTGCCAGAATCTCAGGTCTGCTGTTGGAGCCTTTAACCCTTGAGATGCTGGTCCAGTGTCTTGGTCATCTGAGCTCCTGGCCGTCCGTCCGTTGTGTCTGTGTTCCTGTATCCTGCTGTGTTCCTGTTCTGTATGTGCTCTCCTGTTCCTGCCGTGTTCCCTGGTCTGTACCTGATGTGTTACCCGTCCAGTTCCTGCCGTATCCTGTGGTGCTATGTGTACGTTTAACCCTCCTGTATCCTGCTGTACATGTTCCTGTATTCCACCGCCTGGATTCCTGTCTTGCACCCCGGCTGTCACCGCAGGTAGCCACGTCAGGGGTAGTGACCTGGGGGTCCCGCAGCCAAGTCCATCCCGCTTTGCGGCGGGCTCTGGCGAAGACCAGGGGCCCCTAGACTCACTCCCTGGCGTGGTCCTCCAGCTACCACCTCGCCTGCGGTGATCACAGAGGATCCACACCCGGATGTCGGCGGTCGGCGCCTCGGCATACGTCCATCGGCGCCGCACCGTTACAGTATGAACTGACCATGGATCCCGCCGGGGTGACCCGGCCCTCGTCTAGAGTGTCTGCACCCGTGGCCTAGCTCATGGTCCAGCCCAGAGCTTACGTTTGGCCTAGCTCATGGTCCAGCCCAGAGCTTACGTTTGGCCTAGCTCATGGTCCAGCCCAGAGCTTACGTTTGGCCTAGCTCATGGTCCCGCCCAGAGCTTACGTTTGGCCTAGCTCATGGTCCCGCCCAGAGCTTACGTTTGGCCTAGCTCATGGTCCAGCCCAGAGCTTACGTTTGGCCTAGCTCATGGTCCCGTCCAGAGCTTACGTTTGGCCTAGCTCATGGTCCCGCCCAGAGCCTTCTGAGTCCCCGTGGCTTACAGGTCCGCCCTGAGCCTTCTGAGTCCCGTGGCTTACGGTCCCGCCCTGAGCCTTCTGAGTCCCGGTGGCTTACGGCCGGCCCTGAGCCTTCTGAGTCCCCGGTGGCTTACGGTCCGGCCCTGAGCCTTCTGAGTCCATGTAGCTTACGGTCCGCCCTGAGCCTTCTGAGTCCCCGGTGGCTTACGGTCCCGCCCTGAGCCTTCTGAGTCCCCGGTGGCTTACGGTCCCGCCTGAGCCTTCTGAGTCCCGGTTGCTTACGGTCCCGCCTGAAGCCTTCTGAGTCCCGGTGGCTTACGGTCCCGCCTGAGCCTTATCTGAGTCCCCGGTGGCTTACGGTCCCGCCCTGAGCCTTCTGAGTCCCCGTGGCTTACGGTCCCGCCCTGAGCCTTCTGAGTCCCCGGTGGCTAACGGTCCCGCCCTGAGCCTTTCTGAGTCCCGGTGCTTACGGTCCCGCCCTGAGCCTTCTGCGTCCCCGTGGCTTTCGGTCCGGCCCTGAGCCTTCTGAGTCCCCGTGGCTTACGGTCCCGCCCTGAGCCTTCTGAGTCCCCGGTGGCTTACGGTCCCGCCCTGAGCCTTCTGAGTCCCCGGTGGCTTTCGGTCCCGCCCTGAGCCTTCTGAGTCCCGGTGGCTTACGGTCCCGCCCTGAGCATTCTGAGTCCCCTTGGCTTACGGTCCCGCCCTGAGCCTTCTGAGTCCCCGGTGGCTTATCGGTCCCGGCCTGAGCCTTCTGAGTCCCCGGTGGCTTGCTGTCCCGCCCTTAGCCTTCTTAGTTCCCGGTGGCTTGCGGTCCCGCCCTGAGCCTTCTGAGTCCCCGGTGGCTTACGGTCCCGCCCTGAGCCTTCTGAGTCCCCGGTGGCTTACGGTCCCGCCCTGAGCCTTCTGAGTCCCCGGTGGCTTACGGTCCCGCCCTGAGCCTTCTGAGTCCCCGGTGGCTTACTGCCCGCCCTGGGTTCCCCTCCCATTTTGCCTAGTGCCCCGCTTGTTCCTCCCATGCACCTCCGTTTCTAGGTTTTCCCTATACTGGCTATTATACAGCCTGTACTTGGTTTTGGGGTTGCCCCCGTAGAAGTTGCGGGCCCCTGGCCTATGTGGAATGCCATTCTGTGATTTGGAGGGGGAGGGGGGCTTTGGGGGGGGGTACTGTCACGGTTCATGCCGCGGTCCCTGCCTGGACCGTCGGCCTGTCCGTGCCTGCCATGTCTCTGCTGGGGCTCCCTGTGCAGGGGTCCCAGCAGCCTGTGTTCTGCTATGTACTTGCCTGTCCTGTCCAGTCTTGTTGCTTCCTGGGTCCTGTCTGTGCACTGTGCCTCCTAAGGCGTGCGCGCGGCAGCTTCCTGCCTATTTATAGTTTCCTGTTCTGTGCACCTTCCTCTTCACCCCTGACCTCTGGCTATAAGAGGAAGTTCTTGTCTCTACTCTGGGTCAGTTCATTGCAGTCTGTGGCTGTGTCCAGCTGCTTCCCATCTTGAGCTCCTGCCAGAATCTCAGGTCTGCTGTTGGAGCCTTTAACCCCTGAGATGCTGGTCCAGTGTCTTGGTCATCTGAGCTCCTGGCCGTCCGTCCGTTGTGTCTGTGTCTACTGTATCCTGCTGTGTTCGTGTCCTGTATGTGCTCTCCTGTTCCTGCCGTGTTCCCTGGTGTGTACCTGATGTGTTACCCGTCCAGTTCCTGCCGTATCCTGTGGTGCTATGTGTACGTTTAAACCTCCTGTATTCTGCTGTACATGTTCCTGTATTCCACCGCCTGTATTCCTGTCTTGCACCCCGGCTGTCACCGCAGGTAGCCACGTCAGGGGTAGTGACCTGGGGGTCCCGCAGCCAAGTCCATCCCGCTTCGCGGCGGGCTCTGGCGAAGACCAGGGGCCCCTTAGACTCCACTCCCTGGCGTGGTCCTCCAGCTACCACCTCGCCTGCGGTGATCACAGAGGATCCACACCCGGATGTCGGCGGTCGGCGCCTCGGCATACGTCCATCGGCGCCGCACCGTTACAGGTAGTAAAAAAAACAACCCTGCAGCTGTATTTAATCAGTTAAAATAGTGCCCACAGATTTTCCAGTCAACAGTGGTAAAACTGTCTGACCATTAACACTGATAATAGAATTAGAGATGAGCGAATTTCTCAAAAATTAATTTTGTTCTGAATTTATTTGCATCGACTCACATTAAAAACTGTTATTTCCTGGCTGCAGAGATCCTGTAGGGTGTTGTAGAACATTGAGCCATACTCAAATATGCATAGGGAGCGTGGTTTGGTCTTGATACAATGCTGTGTTTTAGTATGACACGCAGATGACAGGCACCGCTCTTAGAATCGCTTCACACTTCACTTATCTGGGCAGTTACAGTTACAGGGAACACAGCCTGACAGAGTAATGTCAGCGCCAGCGGGAAAGAACTGAGCTGAGGGCCAAGATTCTACAATAGCATCAAAGACTTGACACTCCTTTTACACCCATATCAGATGATTCCACAGATTATGACAGAAACCTGTTCTGTTAAATGCTGATTAGTGTTGAGCGGTTTTTATGACAAAGTGAATCGGCAAGGTTTTTATGGTGATCGAAATTTCCAGATCATGCGATAATTAGGTTAAAATCTGTTGCATCATCTATTAAGATCGCGCGCTTTTTCGGCGCTTTCCTGTAATTTGGCGGCCAGACAAATCAGATTACGAACAGAGCAGGGTGAGATGTGTGTGACGACGTCATGACTGGGACTGTTATGGTTGCCGATTGGCTGGAAAAATCACATGACCTCGTTTTACATAGAACAGCGTTCCTGTTTCAGCTCTTGACTCTCAGTGTCTCATAGGGGATAGGACCTGCGTTTCTGCCTGTGGCAAATCACAAGCTCAGCGAAATCTAGTCTATTTCTGACAGAGGAAACCTCTACTATTAGCTGTGATCTTCAATTTAGTTAGATTAGGGAATTTGAACATTTTATGTAGGTTAGCTAGAGAATTTTAAAGCAGAATTACCCTTGTAAATTCACGGCGGTGGAGCGGGAGAGGGGGGGGCCGCGGGCGGAACACAGACAAGCCTCCTATCTATAAAGAAACACTGGATTAAGTTCACCAAGACTTTAGCTGTAGAATTGTAGGTAGAATATCTTTATTATTAACAGTTTGCTATTGAAATATTTCCGGATATTGGCAGCCGAACCTGTATATTGGATAAAACATCATTTTAGTAACTGCAGGTTCTTTGTTAGCTGTCAAAACTCCACTTTTATATCAGTATAAATTTCAGATAGGTGTCAATTTTACCCATTACACCTGTGAATGTTGGATATATCACCTTGCACTTAATTTACCAAACCAGCAATCTTTTGGTTTGTTTTTAGTGGTCAAGCACAGGTGTTGTGCCAAACATACCAGTGTATCGTACGAAATAACATCACCAGTTACGTGTTTTTTGACTTTTGCGCACCCGCACTGTTCATTGACACAGCATCTACGTAAATCTTAAAACAGCAATTCTATATTCACCCAGGTGGAATTGAAAGTGCAAAAAATTACAGTTTATTATATCAAACATAAAAGTTACGTGTTTTTTGACTTTTGCGCACCAGCACTGTTCATTGACGCTGCATCTACGTAAATCTCTAAAAACAGCAATTCTATATTTCACACAGGTGAATTGAAAGGTGCAAAAAAACAGTTTATTTTATCAAAACATAACAGTTGCGTGTTTTTTGACTTTTGCGCACCCCATCCACTGTTATTGAGCAGCATCTACGAAATCTTAAAAAGCAATTCTTAGTTCACCACAGGTGATTGAAAGGTGCAAAAAATACAGTTTATTATATCAAAACATCAACAGATTACGTGTTTTTTGGACTTTTGCCCCAGTCCAGATTTGTTGATAGACACCTAGCTCAGGTTAAATTTGATCCAGCAATTTTGTTTTGATTAGAGGGATTGAGATAGCTGTGATTTGCTCGTCTTTTAAATAAGAGACTTTCCAAAACTATTCCAGACTTCTCAATTTTTATATTTTGAACATGGAGCGAAATGACGGTGGTAAGCGAGCAAAGTGGGGGGTAGCCCATGGAGGTAGGGTACGGGAGAAGGTGCTCCTTCCATTGCTCGGCGGGACAACACGCATTGCAGCGGAATCGTCAGTTGCAGGAACATCAGGCCTGTCATCGCTGGGTCAGGGCCCTGTGAATCTAAAGTACGATCATCGTCGCCTTTCTGTCCTTCAGTGGTTATGCATCCTGGCATCTAGCAGTCTTACCTCCCTCGTCCTCGCAGTCACGGCCAAAAATGTCGTCATCAGCATCATCAGCATCTGTCCAACATGAGCAGCCTCAAAAATGTCAATCGTGTACCCACTGCACTGTGGATAATCCATTTTTGAAGACCCTCTTTTGAGGTCGATAAAATGCGGTTGGTCAGGAAGGCATGTTAAAGATCAGAGGCCAAAAAGATGATTTTCTCTGATCTGACGCCCAGTTACTGATGCCATAGAGGTGTTGAAGCCCGTTCAATCGGCAATAACTTCCGGGCGGTCGGCAACGCCTTGCGTGCCTGGCTTGTAGCCCGCGCTTCTGGATGCAGAAAAGTCAGGAGACCAAGTCACCTGTGTTGTTGCATGATGATGATGTGACCTGCGGATCCATCCTGGTCTTGTTCACGCAGAATTTGCTTGCGAGCGCTTCATCAGTGGACGAGGAGGAAGACGATTGGGGTAGGTCAATACGGCGTCCCGCCACAAAAAGGGCAGAGAGTGGTCGCAGAAGCTCCGCTGATATGATTCGCCTGCACAGTCAGCGCAAACCCCGCTCCTCGCTTATCACCGTCAAAAAGGTCCAGGACCTCTCAAACCTGGGCCTTCTCTTTGAGCAAGCCTCTGATTCACAGCGTGTTCATATGCCGCCTTTTGCCGTAAAACGCATATGTAGAGCAAGAACCTTAAGTGGTTAACCACCACCAAAATGTCTAGTCCATGCAGCAAATGCATGAGTGAAATGAGCGGAAACTTGGCCAAAAAGGCCAGACCGACGCCGGGGCCTCCAACCACTGTCAACCCTCTGTCTCCGCCCTCCTCCTCCTCGCCACCAACCAAGGTTCCTCAGCTGCCCATGTTCTCAGAGTCATGATCAGGGATCAGCCTCGCTTCAGCCTCCACCGTCGCCCGTGTACACCAGCACCACAGGTCCATCCTTACCCTTCTCCTCCCGCCAGTTTGACGAACCTGCACGCCGTACTGCGGCCAGTCTAGCAAGCCAGCTTCGGTCTTCCAGTTTGGGGGAGGCAGAAGAAACACTTTAACCCAAACATCCCAAAGCCAAAGCCTGCATGTCGGCATTGCCAGGGCTTTTGGCTTGGAAATGTTGCTTTCTGTCTGGTGGACCACAGATGGGTTACGCCACGTCATGGCCACGCTTGCCCAATACCAGATGCCGAGCAGGCATTTCTTTGACAGAATAGGCGTCCCTGCCACCTGGCCACGCCACGTGTCATCTTTAATTTCAACGCGTTGTCTGCATCTGTGTCCGGAAATGTCATCTCACCACCGAACATGGGACTAGTAAGCACGGCCAAGGCCGCTATATTCTCTGTGACAGCTCACTGGGTGAGCTGGGCGGATGTCTCTGGTCTGTGACGGTGGCTCTCAGGCTCGGCGCACGCTCTTCAAAAAACCGCAGGATGGTGCAGGGTATTCCCCCCAAGGTCCTCTGGTGGCATCACGTGCCCAGAGACACCAGGCCGTGTTGAAATTATTCTGCCTTGGAGACCGTCCACACACAGGTCAGGAGCTGTGGACGGCTCTAAGCAACGAGACCGAGCGCTGGCTGGGTGACAAGAACCTTGTGCCAGGCAAGGTGGTGTGCGATAACGGGCGAAATCTGCTGGCCGCCCTTAAGATCGGTAGGCTGGAGCACATCCCTTGCCTGGCACATGTCATGAACCTTGTCGTCCAGAAATTTCTAAAGAGCTACCCGGGTCTGGACTGCCTGCTGAAGAAGGCTCGAGGTCTGAGTTCGCACTTCCGCCGTTCGCACCCTGCTTCGTCCCGCCTGGCTGCGTTGCAGCGTCAGCTCGGCCTCCCCGTCAACCGTCTCATTGTTGACGTGGCAACACGCTGGAATTCCACCCTCCACATGCTCCAGCGATTGTGGCAGCAGCGCAATGCCATTACGCAGTACGAAGTGACACATGGCCTGACAAGCAGCGGTACGGACCTCGAGGTGTTGAACCACCGAGAGTGGAGGCAGGTGAAAGAGCTCTGCACCATCCTTGCCAGTTTTGAAGAAGCCACCAAAATGGTCAGTGCGGACAATGCCCTTGTCAGCATGAGCATTGTGGTGATCTTAGTTCTGGAACGATCGTTGGACACTCTGAAACAACAGGTCCCGCCAGCGACGGAGGAGGAGACGGACACAGATGCGGACACGGAGCCTTTCTCTCCGTCAAATCCACAAGGCCCGACAGTTTCACAATTTCATCGGTCTTCATTAGCAGTGGTTCGGGGTCCAGAGCTAGTGCAAGGTGGCGCATCAGCTCTCAGGGTGCATCATCTCAGGCAAGTCAGGGCTGTGTTGAAGCTGTGCCGGAGGCAGCGGAGGAGGAGGAGGAGGAGGAGGTATTCCTAGACACCGATGTTACCGACGTCCCTGCCTTGGAAAGAGGTTGGCGCGAATTTGAGGCGGAGGAGGAAGATGAGGAAGATCAGTTTTCTAGTGCCCCTCGACCCAGAGGCTTGGGAAATCAAGGCTCCATCTCTCACATGATGCTTGGATGCTCCATTTCCTCCAACAGGAACCTCCGTTAAAGGCCATCAAATGAACAACAGTTACTGGTGCCACCCTCCTGGATCCCCGGTACAAAACAAAAATCCAGCACTTCTTCCACACCTAATCCAATAGAGAGTAAAATTGCAGGAAATGGAGACCTCAGTTGCTGATTGAAAAAAACTTTCCCCCACAAAAAAAACCTGTGGGGAGACATCTGTTGCGTCTGCTTCACGTGTCCCCAAATGTCACGGTGGAACAACATCAGCGACGTAGACAGCGTAGAGAGCCAAGTAGCCGTAGCGTCAGCAGCAGGCAAGGTGGCAAGAAGCCAAATGGTTACCTCTGGTCAATTCTTTTGTTTACTACCTCCACCAACGCAATCAATGCAGGGCACACATCCAACACACAAGATCAGCTAAGAACATTGGTGCACGAACTATCTGCGTCACAAACCCGATGGTTTTATTGCAGAGTTCCGGACCCAAAAGACTTCTGGTATCCAAAATGGACGAATGGCCCACGCTGGCTCGTAACGCCATATATAGAGGTGTTGTCCTCCCAGCACCAGCGTCATATCTGAGCGACCTTCAGCACAGCTGGAGGAGTCATTACAGACAAACGCATCCGGCTTTTCCACTGATATATGTGGAATCGTTTGATTTTTCATCAAGATGCATCAGGCAATGGATACTCTGATGATGTTGTGAGCCCCAATTGCTGATGTCACCGATAGTGCCAGTCTACTTCATATTCCTTTTTCAAACAGAAATGGTCCTCTTGGAAAACTTTTTTTAAAATGATAATTTCTTACTGCATTTTTTATTCTCTTTCCCCAACAGTTCATTTTGCTGGATTTGCTGTTGAGGAGACGTAAAAGACCAGCAGTTTCATGTACAACACCGTAATTCCATTTACTCACTTTATCTAAGAAGTTTTCCGCATTGTCAATGGTATTGGAGGTACATGTTGCTTGTTAGATACAGCAATAATCAATGGTCCTATGGAGACAGAGATGTGACGTCTAAGTGGCATTTTCTACCCCTCACAATTTTGGTAATAGTGGCTGAGAAGTCATATTTATAATTTTTTGGGGTCAGTGCAGTGAGATACAGCTATAATCAATGTCCTTTGGAACAGAAATGTGGCTTCAAAGTTGCCTTTTCTCTCCCTCAAAACCAATTTTTAATAGTGGCTGAGAATATCATATTTATAATTTTTTTTGTGGTCATGTAGCTTGTGAGAATACAGCAATAAGCATGTCCTTTGTAACAGAATGTGGCTTTCCTAAGTGGCATTTCTCACTCACAATTTTTAACAGTCGGCTGGAGAATCATTTTTTATAATTTTTTGGTCATGCTGCTTTGAAATAGCAGCAAGTACTACATGGTACCTATTATAAAAAAATTTTTGTTTTCTAACAGACATTGTTCTTCACAATTGACCACAAGTGGCTCAAGGTCATGCTTTGAATTTTTGGGGCATTTTTTGCTGTGAACATGCAGCTATACTACAGGTCCTAGTTCTAAAAAAAGTTTGTTTCTTTCTAACAGACATTTTTTCTTCACAATTGACCACAGTGGCTCAAGTCATGCTTTTGAATTTTTTGGTGCATTTTGCCTGTGAACATGCAGCTAATACTACAGGTCCCTATTCTAAAAAAAGTTGTTTCTAACCGACCATTTGTTCTTCACAAATGTCAAGATGTGGCTCAAGGTTTATAGTGCTTCAGAAACAGATAGGTAGGACACTGTAATGGACACATTGCAAAATGACTTGTTTTTTTGCAAGATCTTAACAATAGCAATCAATCCCTGTAATTGAGACAACCCATTTAATACAATGAAAAAAAGAGAAACAAAGACAAGGTGGGATTCCATCCTATTTAAAAATGTGTTTCTAGAATAGTACAAAAAACTTGCATGTACAAATAGCAGTTAAAAAAATTCCCCACTGAATTGTACAAGGAGGTACAGGAAAACTTGACCATAATGTAGGTTATTCAGAATGACATTGGATTATGGAGCACGACAGAAAAAAATACAGAGACCAATTCCTCCAGCAACTTGAGTAAATGAGAAAAAGAATGCAGATAAAGCACCTGGGTGTAAACAAGGAGCGTTAACCACCATTATGTCCAAGTGAAAGCTCAATTGGTCCCGACACTCATACGTATGGGCAAGCGCTACCCAGAGTATTGACTTGTGTACAGAGGAAGGCTGAAGTTCTCACACTTCTGCTTCCGCACATCCCTTCTTCCAACACGACAGTTTTCGTTGCAGCGTCATCAGGGCATTTTAACCTGCGTGTAGTAATATATGACTGGACGCCATCCTAGGCTTTCATCGCACCCCACTGTAACTCCGGCCCTGGGTCATGCTGTGGCCCAGGACAGTATAGTCAATGTCCAGTAAACTAAAAATGTGGTTGAAAAGACCTCTTTTTTTTTCCAGGCACTTTTTAAAATGTGGGGGTCTGCAGGTTTGGGGCTCATGCGTGGGCCAGGACAGGAGGTAGTTCATGTCCAGTTCAACTAAATGGTGTGAAAGACTCCTTTTTCCCGGCACTTTATTAAATGGGGGTCATGGCAGGTTTTGGGGCTCATGGCTATGGCCCAGGACAGGTAATAGTCAATGTCCAAGTGAAAAACTACAAATGGTGGTTTGAAAGACTCCTTTTTCCGGCACTTTTTTAAATGTGGGGTCATGCAGGTTTGTGGAGCTCATGCTGTGCCCAGGACAGTTATAGGTCAATGTCCAGTGAAACTAAAATGGTGGTTGAAAGACTATCGCTTTTTCCGGCACTTTTTAAAGTGTGGGGTCATGCAGTTTTGTGGCTCATGCTGTGGCCCAGGACCGGTATATGCTTTGTCCAGTGAAACTAAAATGGTGGTTGAAAGACTCCTTTTTCCGGCACTTTTTAAAATGTGGGGGTCATGCATGGTTTGGGGCTCAAGCTGTGGCCCAGGACAGGTATAGTCAGATGTCCAGTTCAACTAAAATGGTGGTTGAAAGACTCCTTTTTTCTCCCGGCACTTTTTAATCTGGGGTCATGCAGGTTAGGGCATCATGCTGAGGCCCAGGACAGGTATAGTCAATGTCCAGATTCGGCTAAAATGTGGTTGAAAGACATCCTTTTTCCGGCACTTTTTTAAATGTGGGAGTCATGCAGGTTTGGGGCTCATGCTGTGGCCCAGGACAGTATAGTCAATATCCAGTGAAGCCTAAAATGGTGTTGAAAGACTCTTTTTCTCGGCACTTTTTAAATGTGGGGGTCCATGCAGGTTTGGGGCTCCATGCTTGTGCCGCGAGACAGGTATAGTCCAATACAGTGAAACTAAAATGGTGGTTGAAAGACTCCTTTTTCCGCACTTTTGTAAATGTGGGGGTCATGCAGGTTTGGGGGGCTCATTGCTGTGCCCAGGACAGGTATGTCAATGTCCAGTGAAACTCAAATGGTGTGGGGGTGAAAGACTCCTTTTTTCCGGCACTTTTTAAATGTGGGGAGTCATGCAGGTTTGGGGTCTCATGCTGTGGGCCCAGGACAGGTATAGTCAATGTCCAGTTCAACTAAAATGGTGGTTGAAAGACTCCTTTTTCCGGCACTTTTTTTAAAATGTGGGGGTCATGCAGGTTTGGGGCTCATGCGTGGCCCAGGGCATGTATAGTCATGTCCAGCTTCAGCTAAAATGGTGGGTTCAAAGACCACCTTTTTTCCGGCACTTTTTTAAATGTGGGGTCATGCAGTTGGGGCTCATGCTGCTGTTCCAGACAGGGATATTCAATGTCCAGGTTCAAGTACATGATGGTTCAAATCATACTGGCCTTCTGGCACTTTTAATTTGTGGGTGATGCAGGTTTTTAAGGGTTCAGCTGTTGTACAAACAGGGATAGTAATTGGTCTGTGACTTTTTTTTCTGTGAGTTTTCATAACCTAAGTGTGTTGCCTAGAGATGTAGCACACGTATCCATTTGACTGATGTGGAATGTTAATTCAGCTTTCTCCAGCCTCTTGTTTTGGTGTTAATAATGAAGGTGTTGTTGCTCTCCCATAAGACTTAATGTTCATCGCGCATAATCGATCACACATCTATCGAAAACTTGATCGATAGCGCCGACTATCGACTATCGATCAATCTCGATAGCCAACACAATCGCTCAACACTAATTATGAGAACTGTAAATCTGCAATAGCTGGCCTGAGGAGCAGTTCACTTATTTAACCCCTTAAAGATCTAGCCAGTTTTGGCCTTCCTGACACAGCCATATTTTTGAAATCTGACGTGTCAATTTATGTGAGAATAACTTTTTAATGCTTTTACCTATCCATGTGATTCAAAGGTCGTTTTCTCGTGATACATTGTGCTTTAAGTTAGTAAGAAATTTTGGTCCATATAATCCTTATTTGCTTGTGAAAAATATCAAAATTTTGTAAAAATTTTGAAACATTTGTCGTTTTGAAAGTCCTAATTCATCACCACAACATAGTATATAACTAGCATCTACCATATGCCTACTGTAGGATGGAATAATTTTTTAAATGCAATTTTATTGTTTTATGACATTAGGGGGCTTAGAAATTTAGTAGTCATTTCTCACATTTTCCAAAAAATTGGCAATATACATTTTTTTTAGGGACCAGTCCAGCACTGATGTAGCTTTGAGGGACTGGTTGTGTCAGATACCACCCTTAGAATGATTTAATCTAAGAAACTACACCCCTTAAAATATTTACAACAGTGTTTAGGAAGTTTGTTAACCCTTTAGTTATTTCACAGAAATTAAAGCAAAGTGGAGGTGAAATTTCAAAATGTAACTTTTTTTGCAGATTTCAATTTCTATCCATTATCCACTGGAACACGGTAGAAATGACCAGGTATATGCAACTTAATGTTGATTCTCCAGATTCTGCCGCTTTCAGAGATATCCCATATGTTGTCCTAGTGCACTACCAGACTCTAGACTCTTATTTTGGTGCTATTTCATGTTTGCGGACACCCTAAGGTGCTAAAACTTAATACACACCCAAAAAAATATCCCATATTGGAAACGGTGCCCCCTAAGGAATAAACCCATGGGTGTAGTGAGTATATTGACCTAACAGGTGTCTCACAAATTTGTTAACATTAGGCTATGAAAATTATTATTTTTTTCTAACAATCTGCAATTTTAGCTTAAAAGGTTTCATTTTACAGGAATCCTGGAAAAAAAGCCCCCACAAATTTTGTTACGCAATGTCTTCCAATACCCTATATGTGGGTGAAAACTGCTATTTGGGCACATGGCAGGTTATACAAGAGAGGGAGCGCTATTTGGCTTTTAGAACAACGATTTTGGTGGGTGCTATGTCGCATTTGCAAAGCCCCCAAAGTACCAGAACAGGTTAACCTTCCAGAAGTCGCCCCATTTTGGATTCAAAACCCCTCATGGATCTCATCTAGGGGTGTATTGTGCATTTTGGGTGAACGGGTGGTCCATAGTACTTTTTAGCATTGGGTCATGAAAATGGGGAGGAAAAAATGCAGTTCCGCCATTATTTTTTGGGCTTCAATTATACAGCTTTCGCCGTGTGGTATAAATTACATCATAACACTACTATGGGGGTCAGTACAATTACAATTATATACATTTTATATAGCTTTTTATGTTCTATTACTTTTACACAGTAGAAATGTGTTTATAAACATTTGCGCTTTTATGTTGTCCTAGTTTGAGAGCCATAAATTTTACTTTTGTTGTGTACGGAGCTGTGTAAGGACTTGTTTTTTTGTGGGGTGAGTTGAACATTTTTATTGGTACCATTATGGGTTCATATGATGCTTTGATCACTTCTTATTAAGGTTTTTGTGAGGCATTTTGAACAAAATACAGCAATTAAAGATGGGCAAATTTCTCAAAAATTCAATTCGCCGACTTCGCCGAATTTTCCGACAAAATCCGTTTTGTCCCAAATTACGTTAAAAAAACAGGTATTTCCTGGCTGCAGAGAGCCTGTAGGGGGCTGTATATCATTGTTCCATGCTTAAATATGCAGAGGGAGCTTGGTCTTCATACAATGCTGCGTTTTAGTATGACACGCACATGACTGCCACCGCTCTTAGAATCGCTTCCCTCTAAAATTCCCTGGGCACTTACTGGGGCAAAACTGACTAAAAAACTGAAGGGGGAATGCAGCCTGATAAAGTCATGGCAGCGCCAGCTGGAAAAAAACAAGCTGAGGGCTAAGATCCTACGATAGCGTCAAAGAACACAGTAGTAGGTTACCGGAGCCGCCACAGATCACAGCACAGTAAGGGGTCGATGGCCATTTGCCCGCCAGAGAACGGAATCTAAGTAGGTCCCGGTTTTCACCAGAGCCCGGACTTGCTGCAGTGGGAGTCTACCAGGTCGTTACTCCCGACGTGACTTGCTTGCGGTGGTAGCCGAGGTGTAGCGAGGTAAACTCGGTCAGGGACAAGCGTGAGGTCAGGACAGCCGGCAAGGATCGTGCTCAAGGGACGGAGGTAAGACGGTACACGGATATGACAGACGAGGCTCAAGGAGGAGGCAGAGGCGGTTTTTCCTGTCTGTAATTTGGACATACGATTCACATTCTTCATACTGAAGAAGCTCATCCAAACCCACTTTTGCAGCATTTGCTTGTGCTTCAGTATTCCAGTTTTGTACTAAATTCCATCACTAATGGCACCGAATGCAAAATAAGCAACTAAAACATTCCCTGTAGTTAGGGTCTCCTCCAATTCCATACGCTGCATTTCAACAAATTGATGTCATGCAGAAACTGGATTCAAACTACCACGTTTATACTTCATAATAAACTGTGTAGGAACTTTTTTAGGTATTATTGGTGAAGCTGATGGAGGTAGAATTTCCTTGGCCAAAAATGGTTTCGGAACGTTAGCAAAACTGACTACGGGGGTTTCTCCTTATTTTTTTACATAAAAAAGGTTTTTTCCTCCCCCGGGGGGGCCAAAAGGTTTTGGGGGACTTTTGGGCTGTCACTAGCCAGAAAAAAATCACATGTTTGGGGGGCCATGTGCGCAAGTGACTTTTGGGGGACCCCCTCCCTTTCCATCCCACGTATCCCTGCCACGGTGTTTTGGGGTGCGGGGGGCCCATTTGGAAAGGGAGGGAAGAGTGGGGAAGGTGACGGCACCCAGCCCACAGCAGCAATTTCAAGAGTGGCAAAATTTGACATTCTTGGGGTGAAAAAACAGGAGTGGGAAACAAATTGGCACAAGGGACAGTTTGTGGAGGGTCACGGGGCAGAGCAACACACATCAGGTCAGACAGAGACAATGACATTCTGGAGGGGGCAAAAACGGATGGGCCCAGATTTGGCAAATGACAGGTGTGAGGGCAAGCACCACAACACAGCACGCATGGGTCAAGAGGGGCAAATACACAGGGGGAGGTCACGGCACCAGCAACAGCGCAGCACATGAGGTTTAGAGTGGCACAATAACAGGTGTGGAGGTGGGTGAAATACCATCCCTGGTAAAGATGGGTAGCAGAGGGGAGAAACGGAGCAGATATTGGCATCAGGCGGGTGGCGGCATCAGATAGGGGCTGAGGCAGGTATTTTAAATCCAAATCATTTTAAAATTTTTGGGGGGCGCAAGTGAGTAATCTGACGCCAAAGCATTGGTGTTGGAAATCCTGGCAGACCCCACCCGGGTTTCACCTTGAAAAAGGGTCAGCCGCCCACATTCCGTGGAACGGTTCTCTTGGGGAATGATGGCCCCCACCCCCACGAACACCCGCTCTGATGCCATACTACGGGGCGGGCAGACAATTCTCCACTGCAAACTAGGCAAGTTGCGGGGACACATCCCGATTCCCGCGGATTTCTTACTGGAGTGGCAGAGTGCTGTCCAAATAGGCCCCAAACCCCGTTTGGGTTAGGGTCTGCTAGTCCCCGCTGCTGTGTCGAGTGCCCTCCCCATAGGCGGGTGAAGGAAGGCTTCCCCATCATGACTCCCGACTTTGGTTGCTGCTGATGGAGCTGGGTACTGCTCCCACCCACCCCACCTTCCCACAGCACCATACAAGGGAAGTGAGGGTTTGGGGCCCCCGTCAGACCTTCAGGTGGACCATGCTGAACATAGGGAGCGGCCAATGACTAAGGAGATTTTTTTATAATTAGAGTTTTCCTCCCTCTCGCACTGGGAAAAAGGCTTCCCCTTTTGGACCATAGCGAGGGCCCCAATAGGGTAAGCCGAATCATCCCTTTGCCTCGGGTGGTGAATTGGCTGTCACCCAGCCAGGCCCAAATCACAGCTGCGGGCCAACCCCCCCGCACAAGTACTCTGAGGGAAATCCCATCTCCATCCCAGATACTGCCACGGTCTTGTGGGTCATCTGCCACATCTTCCTCATCTCCATCTACCTCCTCCAGCTGCTCCTGCTCCTCCGCTGCTGTCACCTGGGTAGAAAAACCACTCATTTCACCAGACACTGCTTGTGCTCCAATGTCCTACTCCTCCTCCTCTTCCTCCAGTTCAGTCCCCACCAGACTCATGTGGCCACAAGATCTAGTCGCCACATCTCCAGTCCCCTGCCCAGACAGATTTTTCAGCATCTGTTCCAGGACATAAAGCAGTAGAATGACGTTATTCATCCCGTAGTCCTGGCGACTGACAAATAACGTTGCCTCCTCAAATGGCCTCAGCAAACGGCAGGTCAGCCACTGGCTGACATCAAAGTTACACAGGAGAGTACTCCTGTCCACCTGGATCATCAAAAAATCATTAATGGCCTTTCTTTGTTCATACAGTCGGTCCAACATGTGAAGGCTGGAATTCCAATGGGTGGAAACATTGCATATCAGCGTGTGTTGGGGGAGGCCGTTCTGCCGCTGTAACTCGAGGAGGGTGTGCCTGGTTTTGTAGGAATGGATAAATTTCATGCACAGTTTCCTGGCCATTGGACCATCCCTCCTCGGTGCAGCGCGGACACCATGTTCCTCCCATTGTCCGTCACCATGGTTCCATTTGCAGTTGGTGTGGAGAAAGCCACACATCGATTTCTTGCTGCATGACGCAGAGCAGTTCCTCCCCTGTGTGACTTTGTTCGCCGAGGCAAGCCAGGTGTAGAGCTGCGTGACACCGCTTTGCCATACACATGTGGTATGATGAAGCAGCATTTGTGGAGGCTGAAATGGTGGTGGTGGTGGAGGAGGCGGACATTGGCGCAGCAGCAGCAGTTTGACAACTTGGAGGAGAAAGCTCCGTCTCCTTTCCAAGTTGTTGGTGTTGCTGGGCAGGAAGCACATTCACCCAGTGGGCCGTAAAGGATATGTACTGGCCTTGACCGTAGTTACAGCCCCACACGTCTGTGCTGCCATGCACCTTGGAACAAACCGATAAGCTCCAGGACTGGCCCACCTTCTGTTCTACATATTTGTGAAGGGCTGGTACTGCCTTTTTGGAAAAGAAATTACGGCTTGGAACTCTCCATCTCGGCTCGGCACAAGCCATTAGTTCTCTGAACGGTGCAGATTCCACCATGTGGAAAGGGAGGGACTTCAATACCAACAACTTGAACAGCTTCTGCACCTTAGGATGGTTGGATGCATACTGTTGTCTCTTTGCAATCGCCTCGTTGAACGACTGATGGCACCATGAGTAGCGAGGGGCAGGAGCATCTGGACCGGGAGATGATGGCAAAGAGAAATAGCTCCCTTCTGCAGAGGTGGTGGAGCCTTGACTGGCTGCAATGCCATGCGTGTCACTGGGCGCTGCTGCTGCGGTTTCTGTGGTGGCAGGATGGACCACCACATCTGAGCCACGTTTCTCCCAGGCCACTGGATGGTGACGCTGCATGTGTTGACGCAGGGCCGTGGTGCCAACGTTAGCTCCCTGGCCACCCTTCACTTTCTGCCCACAGATTCTACATATTCCCATATTCGGCTCCTCCGGTGTCTTAGCAAAGGACTGCCACACTGCCGAGTAGCTTCTTTTACCACCAACGCTCCGCACTGAGTGACTACTACCGCCGGTGCCTCGCTGAGCCCCTGTGCCGCTACTTTCTTGGACCTGCGAAGCGGGTTTTCTACCCCGTGGCCATTTGGCTCTTGACCTCGCACTGCTGCTACCCTGCTGACTCACGGCCACACTACCCACTTGCTGGCTGCGCCATTGCCTGACGTGCAAGCTAACGCCCTCTTCTCCTGACGATGATGAAGCCTTTGCTTCACCCGGCTCCCAAGTGCGGTCGGCTACATCATCTTTGATTACTTGTTTGATTTCCCTGGCGGGTCCCCCCTTAAAACCCGGTCTTGGTAGCAGAGGCCCCTACCCCTCACAAAAGGGCCCCCCCATGCCATTTCCCCAACTTTCATATTTTGGGCCGCCTATTTGAAAGGAAAGCAGGGGATATTGGCCCCCTTTTCTTCGCTGCCAAGGTAGCTGTTTTGACGTCCTCTTCAAAATTGTTCTTTCCCTGGTTTTTATTAGTGGCCAAAGACCAGCCACATACTATTTTCTCGTGGTGAGGGGAAAGGGGGGAGGGGGGAAAGAGGGGGGTTGAGACAGGTGAGGCCGCTGGGGTTTTCCCCGGGGCCCAGGGCCAACAAATTGTGGGTTGTGCCGGGGGTTGTAAAGATTTCACCCTGGGGGGAAGGGGGGAATGATCTAGTAAACCAAATAAAGGGGCCCCCTTTGGGCTTGTTGGTCAACCCCAGGGGCCCGCTAGGGGCCCGGGCCCTTTCTGGCCCCCGAGTAAATCCCTGCTGCGACGTCCCCTTACTGTGCTGCGACTGTTCTGCCCCGGGAAAATGTTTTGTGCCACTCCCACTCGCATGTGAAAAGCCTGCCACCTCTCGGGTTGACAAAAGTTTTCTTTAAAAATTTACGGGCTTGGATATAAATTGCGGCCAAAAAAAAATGAGCAGCAAAAATTTAAAAATGGTATGTGGCTTTTAAAAAAAACCCGTTTTTTTTTTAAATGATACAAAAGGGAGAAAAATGCTTAATTAACCTTCGGGTTTTTAAATTATTTCTTCAGGAAAAAATTTTTTTTTTGGCGTTGGGAAAAAAAACCCTTTTTTTTTAAAGGACTTTCAAAAAACAAAAAAACACGCTGAAAATTTTTCCCTTTAAATAAATTTTTTGCTAATTTGGGAATTTTAACCCGGAAAATTTTTGTCTTTGACGTTGAAAAACACCCATTTCTTTTACTGACTGCAAAAGCAGAAACAGCTTTAAATTTTAAAGCCCCTTTGGATATAAATTATGCTTTCAGGAAAAATTTAAGTCTTTGGCGTTGAAAAACACTTGGGTTTTTTTTTACCCAAACCTACAAAAGGGAAAAAAACAAAGCTTAATTTAAAATTTTGGTTTTTAAAATTTTGCAAAAAAAAAATGAGCCCGCCCCAAAAAAATTTAACTGGTTTTGTGGCGTGTTAAAACACCTTTTTCTTTTGCTGAATACAAAAGTGGGAAACACGTTTAAATTTAAAACTTTCGGATATAAATTATGTTACGGGAAATAAAACAGGAAAAAATTTAAGTTTTTTGGCGTTGAAAAACACCGTTTTTTTTTAGGGTGCTTTCACCCCGGCAGTTTTGGTGCATTTTTTAACAGCGCTGAAATTTAAAAACTCCCTTTTTTATTAACAGCGGGCCTTCTTTCATTTATCTTTTGTTTTGGAAAGTTTAGGAATCAAAACTATGTTTGAAATCCACAAGAAATTTAACAAAGTCATTGATTACTTACTTTAAACCTTTCCCCCAACAAATTTTAAACCCAACTGAAAGAACTTGCGATTTTAAACCAAATGTTAGAATGCATTTAAAAAAACACCATAACTGGGCCCCCCAAAATTTCTTGAAAACTACCCTACACTGACCCACCCCCCAAAAACCACCCCAAGGGGAAAACGCTTAAAAACCCGGAAAAATTAAGGGTAAGGAAAACAGGAAAATTCACTTTCTTAAAAAAAAACCGGTTTCATTTTCCTTTATCAAAGAAAACAAAACGCTTAAAAAAACCCAAATGGATATAAATTTGTGAAAAGAATTTGGGGGCCAAAAAATTTAAGGTTTTGTGGCCGGGAAAAAAATTGTTTCCTTTTCTTTTTAAATACGAAAACCCGGGTTAGACAAACCCCCCCGGGATTCAAAAGTGCTCCCACAACTGGGCCAGATGGCATTAAAATGTATATGCAGAAAAAATTTGGGGCCCACACTGGACTTCAATTACAAAACCCCACAAAATCAAAAATTTGAAAAGGAAGAGGGGCATCTCTGATAAAAGCGTTTACCCCCCCCCAAAAAAATTTGCTGTTTTAAAAAAGAATTTTTTTTGTGTGAGATCTCAAACTACAGCTGCCCGCTTAAAAGCACCCGGGACAGGGGAGAGGAGTGTTAAACCGCCAGCGTCGGGGTCCGGCTTAAAATATGCTTTACGGGCACCCGAAATCCCCCCGCCGGTTCTTTTTGGCTTTAATTTCCCCGGGACATGTCATTGTGGATTTTTCCTTTCTTTCCCTCCTAAGTTTCTTTGCCCCCTGTAAAGCCCTGTGCATGCCGGCCATTTTTCAAATTAAAAACACGCTTCGTTTCCCGTGGGAATCACCCCCCAAACTTTGACTTTTGTTCAGAATCGAAGTTTTCCCGAAATTCTAAAGAATTCCCCTTTTTTGAATCAATTTCGGCTTTCTCCCAACAGCAATTTCCCCGGGAGTGTTTCTTATTTTTATTTTTTACAGTGATTTCCCCTGCGGTTTTAAAAGACATGCCCCGTTTTTAATCAGCAGGGCAATACGATTCAGCCGGGGTTCCTGATTTGTAATTTTTTTTATGTTTTACCCGCTTTTACACAATAAAAAAAAATTTTTAAAAAAGGAATACCGTTTTTGTATCGCCATAGTTTGAGAGCCATAAATTTTTTTTTTTAAATTTTCTGTGGACGGAGTGTTTTTAGCATCTTGTTTTTTGCGGGGGGGGATTTGACGTTTTTATTGGCCTAATTTTTTAAACCCTTTTGGAAAGAGGGGAAAAATACTGCAATTCTAAAAGGTTTTTTTTTTTTATTTTCAACAGCGCCCCACTGTGCCCCCGTTTTTAAAGTTAAGGAG
>JAODAL010018346.1:0-75042 GCA_025379985.1 Phyllomedusa bahiana
AATAAGTGGATTTGATTGTAAAAAGCTGTTTCTTTTAACTGAAAAAAAAAAGGAATGGCTTAGATCCCTTGGGATTGAAAAGTAAAATCGCTGCAAATGGGCACACTGGATTTCAGATCCCAAAACCCCCAAAAAAATCAGAATGAACAATTTTGAGAACAGTCTCTAGACAACTGAGACACCCACAAAAATCGCTGTATAAAAAACGTTCTTCGAAAGGCACACCCCGAAGCCCTTCCCCCATCAGTACAGTAACGGTATGAGCCCAGCGGCGGCCCTGGTCTTATATAGCCGGTGGGCACAGAAACCCCCCGGTTTTTTAATTGGCTTATCTTCCCCCAATGCATGGGGTATGCCCTTCTTCCTCCCCGAGGGCTTTGCCCCTGTAAAGCCCCTGTCTCGAGCCATTTTATCAATGAAAAAAACCACTTGTTCCCGAATACCCCAAGTTCACTTCGTTCCGAACCCAAGTTTTCCCGAAATTCTAAAAAGAATTCCACTTTGTAGATTTAATTGCCCATCTTAATACAACCCATAGTGATTTAATACGACCACTTTTATGCCCAAATATTTCAACCCCAAAAAGTGACTGAAAGATACCACAAAAACCTGACCCTTTCAACCCCACCATAATGACTGAATAATACAACATCCATTTTTGAAAATAAACTTTTTCTACAACCCCCAAAATTTTTCTGGGATCAGTACTATTAAAATGGTGATCCAGTTGTACACAAGCTCGAAACCTATAAGTGATTTTAAATTACATCCATGGACAACAGGCAATCTTTTAAGATTGTCTTTGATTTTAAGGTTTTTCTCTTTACCTTTTTTTTTTCCTTGACCCCAAAGGCCCTGACAATTTTCCTGGCCAGTAGATTTTTAAAAAAAAAATTTTAGTCCCACTTTCCGCCTTCCCCCAATCCCATCTCTTTACAAACCCCCAATCTTAGACCTCTAATGGAGTTTAAATCCCCCAAAATTTTTAATGTAGGTGGTAGACTTTAGGTAGGTAATGCCCCCCTAGGTGGTATTGGCCCGGTAGGTAATATAGGCCCCCGTTGAGTAAATTGCCCCCCATTTAGGTATATAGTTCAAAAGTTTGGGGTCACTTGAAATTTTCCCTTTTTTTTGAAAGAAAAACAAAGTTTTTTTAAAGAAGCTAAAATTAATGAATCGAAATCCACTCAAAACATTTTAATGTGGTAAATGATATTTACTAAACGTTGGTTGTTAATGCAATATTACATAGGTGGAAAAGCCCCCTTTTCCAAAAACCTAACTCCGTGCTTTTAATAGTGCATTGTGTTTGCTAATGTAAAAAAGTATTGGTATTTGAAAACACCCTGAAAAACCCCTTTTGCAAGTATGTTACACAGCTGAAAACAGTTTTGCTGATTAAGAGCTATAAAACTGACCTTCTTTTTGGGAAGTTGGAAACGGGCATTTTCTTTTTTTGGGGTTTATTTTAAACTCGAAAAAAAGGGCCAAAAAAGAGAAATTTTTATGTGAAAAATTTACGTTGTTTTGGTGAGAGATGAAGGCTATTCCGCAAAAAATTGCCAAGAAACTGAAGTTACCCACAACGGGGGTATATACTCCCTTCAAAGGAGAGCAAAAAGGCGTTAAAAGAGAAGGAAGTGGGAGGCCCGCTGCAAATAAACAAAAGACAATACATTTGGGGCTTAGTTTGAGAAATCGACGCCCCCCGGTCCTCAACTGGCGCTTCTTAAATTGTACCCGCAAAACGCCCGTGTCAACGCTCATGAAGAGGCGATGGGGTGTGGGTTCAGGGGAAGGGGGGCGAGTAAAAAAAATGTCTGACGGGTAAAAAAAGGAAAAGATTAATAGGGCTAAAGAACACAGAATTGGACAGAGGAAGATTGGAAAAAAAATTTTTGGCGAAACGAAGTTTGAGGTGTTTGGTCACACAGAAGAAAAAAGTGAGACTAGAACAACTGAAAAAAGTGGAAAAGTCCGACGTCATTGTCAAGCTGGGGAGGGCATGTGATGGTCTGGGTTGTTTTTTGGGCTGATGGAGGTCATGTGATGGTCTGGGGGTTTCTTTGGGGGGTGGAGCAGTGATGGTCTGGGGTTGCTTTTGGTGCTGGTAAAGTAGGGATTTTTCAAGGGAAAAGGGATTTTTAAAAGGAAGGCTATCATTATTTTTCAAACCCCTGCCTACCCTTGGGGGGGGCGCTTTTATTGGAGCCCAAATTTTATCCGAAAAAAAAGGGCAATGACCCAAAGCCCCCTCCAAAATTTTGCAAAAACTATTTAGGGGAAAAAAGCGGACTGGTATTCTATCTGTAATGGGGTGGCCAGCGCAGTCACCAGATTAAAACCCCCAAAATTTACTGTTGTGGGGCAGCTTGACCGATGGTCGCAAAAAGTGCCCATCAAACCAATACAATTTGTGGGGGGGGGCTTTGGAAGCAGGGGGTGAAAATTTCTCCCGATGCCTCAGCAAAAAATTAAAAAGCTGTTGCCCAAAAGGGCCTCAATGCTGGAATTTCTGCAAAGGGGAGATTCTCTGACGAAACAAGTTTAAGTAGAAAATTATTATTTCAAATAAAAATATTTTTTTTCCTTGTCAATGTCTGGACCATATTTCTAATCATTTTGTAATTAATTTTCAGGGAAAACACAAAATTATCTGGCTGACCCCAAACTTTTCAACGGTAGTGTATATGCCCCCAGTAGGTAGGTATATGGCCCTTTAGGAAAGTATATTGCCCTTGTAGGTAGGTATATGGTCCTTGTAAGTAGGTACAGTGGGGAAAATTAGTATTTGATACACGGACGATTTTGCAAGTTTTCTCACCAACAGTTGTTACCTTGTCACCAAGCTGCTTGCCTATTGTCCTGTAGCCTATTCCAGCCTTCTGCAGGTCTATAATTTTGTCCCTGGTGTCTTTAGACAGCTCTTTGGTTTTAGCCATGGTGAAGAGGTTGCAGTGTAATTGATTGTGTGGACAGTTGTCTTCTATAAAGGTAACAAGTTCAAACACGTGTTACCATGGTATTAAGTTATGTTATCCGCTTTTAAGTGATTTTACTTTTTTCCCATTACCTGGATTGAGCTGGAGATTTTTCTTTTTCATTGAACAAGTTCAAACAGGTACAATTAATACGGGTAATGAGAGCAGAGTAGGAGGACTTCTTAAAGAAAACAAAACAGGTCTGTGAGAGCCAGAATTCTTGTTGGTTGATAGGTGATCAGATACTTATTTTGTGCAATAAAATGCTAATTAATTATTTAAAAATCATAAAATGTGATTTTCTGGTTTGTTTTGGTCTCTGTCTCTCACCGTTGTCGTGTTCCTATGATAAAAATTACAGACCTCTCCATTCTTTGTTGGTGGGAAAACTTGCAAAATCGCCAGTGTATCAAATACTTATTTTTCCTACTGTTTATGCCCCCTGAAGGTAGAAAAAAAAAAAGCCGCAAAACTGGAACTGGTTCAAAGCATAAGCAGCATGACGTCATCACACCGCTTACACCGACACACTGCTCCCGAGATCTCCTGTCAAGAAGGCTAGGCTCCTGGCCTATGAGCCCCAGCATTGCAGGGGGTGTGATGAAAGCCTTACAACATGCCCCTGTGATGCTGATGTGTATATATAGCGCTTACTGTGTGCTGCATATACAAAGGAGAAGGCAAGGGATAGTAACAAACCATCCTGCCTTCTCCTTGTGCAAGCAGCTGCACAGTGCGTGTGCGCCAACTGACTGCAAATGGCCGCGTAGAGACAGGTACTAATCACAAGCGGGTGGTGCACCCACTGGTGACCGTCGCTGCGGCACCCCCTCAGAGAGTGTGGATGTGGCATCCTGGGCTACACCCCACCTCGCCCGCCTGCAGAAATGGCCCTGCATTTATATCACAGAGCTCAGCTTCTCTCTTCTATCATATAACCCTATATATCACAGAGCTGAGCTTCTCTCCTCTATCATATAACCCTATATATCACAGAGCTCACCCTTTTCTCCCCCTATCATAAACCCTAAAAATATTACAGAGCTCAGATTTTCTCCCCCTATCATATAACCCTATATATCACAGAGCTCACCTCCCTCCCCATCATATAACCCTATATATTACAGAGCTCAGCTCCTCCCCATAATAACCCTTAATCCAACTAAACTTCTCTCTTCTATCTAAACCCTATATTCACAGAGCCAGATTCCCCCCCTCATCAAGAACCCCTATATATCACAAGCTCACTTCTTCCTCTATCAAAACCCATATATTACAGGCCAGCTTCTCTTCTATCATATAACCCTATATATCACAAGCCACTTCTCTCCTCTATCATATAACCCATATATCACAGAGGCAGTTTCCTCCTCTATCATATAACCATAATATCACAGAGCTCAGCTTCTCTCCTCATCAATAACCCTATATACACAGAGCTCATCTTCTCTCTTCTACATATACCCTATATTCACATTGCTCACTTCTCTCCTCAAATCATAAAACCCTAATTCCAGACTCACCTCTCCCCTATCATATAACCCTATATATCACAGAGCTCACTTCTCCCCTATAAAATTAACCCTATATATCACAGAGCTCACTTCTCTCTTTCTAACATAAAACCCCTAAACACAGGCTCCTTTTTCCCCTCTATCATATAACCCTATATATCACATTGCCAGTTTCTCCCTCATCAAATAATCCTATATATCAGAGGCCAGCTTCTCTCCCTCTTCAAAAACCCATAAAACCCTATATACACAGTGCTTACTTCTCTCCTCTATCGTATAGCCAAAAAATTCCAGAGCTCAGCTTCCCCTTTTATCAATAACCCATAAACACAGAGCTCAGCTTCTCCCACTCATATAACCCTATTTTCACAGAGCCCACTTCTCTCCCTATTTTATAAAACCCTAAAAATTTTACAGAGCCGCTCCCTCCCATCATATAACCCTAATATCACAGAGCTCATTTTCCCCCCTCTATCATATAATCCTATAACACAAGCTCAGCTTCTCTTCCTCATTATATAACCCATATATTACAGAGCTCTGATCCTCTCCCTATCAATAACCCTATAAAAAAGAGCACACTTCCCCTCCTTCTATCATAAATCCATATATCACAGAGCCAGCTTCTCTCCCTCTATCATATAACCCATATACATAGACCTCATTTCTTTCCTCATCAATAACCCTATTTCCTGTCGCCAAAGGGCACCACACCTTTGGGGGATACTTCCCCCTAGGTAAAACCAGTAGAACGGGTTAACAAGCAGTAATGAATAATTAACACTTAAAGATTTCCCCTTCAAGTTTCAGAGAATGCATGAATGAAATACTCTGCACTTCCTGGTTCAGACTATCATTTGCATAAGCTCCATGCTTGTACAGCTCCCTGCCCCATGTGCTTTCAGATGCTAATAGATCAATTAACTTCTCAAAATACAATAGGATTTTTTATCGATCCCCAAAACAAAAGCCCAAAAAACAGTTCTGTTTTTTTACAAAAATCAAGCTTTTTACTCTGACAGCACAGGACACTGCTGAACCGTATGATGACATCATCACGTTACTCATTGAACAAACACAGGGGGAGAATTGTTTACAGGTCAGTTACTGGAGGAACGAAATAGACAGGGAGGTCATAAATTCCCCTTGTAACCCTTTGGGGAAAAAAGGAACAAAGCAATATAATTTTGGAAAAGGGCTTTAAATTTTTTGTTCCCTACAATTTGAAAGCTATTTTTGTAGCGAGCAACCCCTTTAAATGTTACCCATAAAGTCTGTCTGGGAACACCGCACACCAAAATTTTTTTCTCTCTTGGAAGGGAAAAACAGGGCCTATCGTTGCCCTTTAATCATTCATAAGGGCCCAAATTTTATATTCCGGCTGTAACTGAGAGTGTTTTTTGTCCCTCCCCCGAAAAACTACATGGGCCGTTGTTCATCTAACAAACAGTTGTTCCTCCCTTTGGGAAAGGGGGTGGGGTCCAAAGTCCCTTTGGGTAGAGAGAGCCGTACCAGCCTTGCCTCCCCTCACGTTTACGGGGACCTGGCATTTCTGACTTTTGCCCCTCTGGATAAAAACCCCAACGTGCACGATCCTTTCTGAACTTTCCTGCATCTTGCAGCTGCTTAATGGGAAAATCTCGCTGTACACGGGGGTTGAAATTTTGGGGCCAGACACAACCTCTAAAGGTAAGCTGTGTTTTATGCATACAGGCCTACAGCTTGTGTAAAGGAATATATTAATGGCTGTATATAAAGGCTGCTATACCCCTCTGCTGATCTGTGCCCTAAATAAGAGGCTGCTATATTCCCCTCCCGCTAATCTGTGCGTATAAAAAAAGGGTGCTATAACCCCTCTGCTGATCCCATGCCCGCCCCATAAGAGAAATGCTATACTTCCCTCTGCGACTTTGCCATACAAAGGTGGGGGTGTATGTTTTACCTGTGCAGTATAAGTGTGGTGGGATGCGTCTGCCTACAGCTGTGATAAAATTAATGCGTAATAATGAGGCCCGCTATTCCCCTCTGCTGATCTGTGCCGTATATAAGAGGCTGCTATATGCCCCTCGCCCGATCTGTGGGCCCTATATAAGAGGCTGCTTTTAACCCCCCCTTTTCGATTTTGGGGGGGATAAAGAGGCTCTATATGCCCCCCGCTGATCTGTGCCTTTTATAAGAGGGTTTTGTATTCCCCCCTGGGTGATCGTGCCTATAAAAGGCCTGCTGTATGCCCCTTTCCCGATCTTGCCGTATATAAGAGGGTGCTATATGCCCCTCGCCCCGATCTGTGGGCCCTAATAAAAAAGGCTGCTATATGCCCCCCTGCTGATCTGGGGCCGTATAAAAAGAGGGTGCATATCCCCCCGATGATCGGGGGCCGTACAAAAGAGGCTGCTATATTCCCCTTTGGCTGATCTATTTCCTAAAATAACAGCTCTATAAATGCCCCCCTGCCCGACTTTGGGCCCTACAGAAGGTGAAACTGTATGTTATAAACCCTTTTCATAATAAACTGTGTGTGTATGCTCCTTTCCCCACAGCTGTGATAAATTTTAAACTTTATATATGAGGCTGCTCTATCCCCTCCGCTGATCTGTGCCCCTATATTAAAGGCTGCTAAAACCCCCCTGCTATCTGGCCCTATATTAAGGCTGCTATATGCCCCTCTGCGATCTTGCCCTATTTAAAGGCTGCTATAAAAGCCCCCGGGTGATCGTGGGCCTTATATAAGAGCTGCAATATGCCCCCTTCTGAACGGCCTTTATAAGAGGGCTGCTATAAAACCCCTCCCGCTGATCTTTTGCCGAATAAAGAAAGGCCCGCTATATGCCCCACCGATCTTTCCTAAAATAAAAGGCTGCTATAAAGCCCCCTCGATCTGTGCCTAATAAGAGGGCTAATAAGCCCCCCTGCTGAACTGTTTCCGTATATTAAAAGGCTGCGTAAAGCCCCCTCTGATCTTGCCGTATAAAGGAGGCTGCTATATTTTCCCCCCCGGCCGATCTATGCCCTATAAAACAGACTGCTATACGCCCCCCCTGCTGACTTTGCCATACCAAAAGGGGAGCTTTATGTTTAACCTGTTGGGGGTATAAGCTGTGTGTGGGATGCCTCTCCCCACACTGTGATATATTAAGCTGTAAAATATGGCTATATGCCCCTCTTCTGATCTGTGCCGTATATAAGAGGCTGCTAATGCCCCTCTGATAATCTGTCCGTAAATAAGAAAGGGTGCAAAAGCCCCTCTTCTGATCTATGCCGCATATTAGAGACTGCTATACGGGCCCCCTGCGACTTTGCCATACAAAAGTGAGCTGTATTTATACCCTTTTGCAGTAAAAAGCTGGGGTTTTTGTATGCGTCTGCCTACAGCTGTGATATTTAAAAGGGTGTATATTTTTGGGGTTCATAAAGGCCCTCTGCTGATCCCGTGGGCCCTATATAAAGGCTGCTAAATTGGGCCCCCTGCTGATCGTGCCTATATAACAGGCTGCTATATGCCCCTTTTGCTGATCGGGGCCGTATATAAAGGGGGCTCATAGCCCCTCTTCTGATCGTGCCCTATTAAGAAGGGTGCTGTAAAAGCCCCTGCTTTAACTGTGCCGTATATAAGAGGGCGCTGTATGCCCCTCTGGGTGATCTGTGCCGTTATAAAAGGGTACTATTTGCCCCCCTCTGCTGATCTGTGTCGTATAAAGAGGCGCTATAAAGCCCCCTCCCGCTATCTGTGCCGTATATAAAAGGCTGCCGGGATGGCCCCCCTGCTTTATCTGTGCCGTAAATAAGGGGGGAAATGCCCCTTTGGGCCCGATCTATCCGTTATAACAGACTCAAAAACTCTCCTTTTGCTGAGCTTTGCCTTTCCAAAAAGGTGAGCTGTATTTATACCTGTGCAGTATAAGCTGTGTTGTAGGGGCCGCCTCAGCTGGGGATATATTAATTTCTTTTATATAAAAGGCTGCTATAAAGCCCCTCTGCTGATCTTTCCGTAAAATAAGAGGCGCAATATGCCCCCCCTGCTGATCTGTGCCCTATAAAGAGGGGGGCATAATTCCCCCCCTGCTGAAAAATTCCATATATAAAAGGCTGGGTATAAGGGCCCCCTTTCTGATCTGTGCCATATATAAAGGCTTTCATTTTGCCCCCTATGAAATGTCCGTACTTTAAAAGGCTGCTAATGCCCTCTTTCTGATCGTGCCATATATAAGAGGTTGCTATGCCCCTCTGCTGATAATGGGCCCTATAAAAAAGGGTTCTATAAATGCCCCCTTCTGAAACTGTGCAACAGAAAGGTACCCGTATGTTGTTCCCATACCGGGATATTTTAAGAGGGTGTCATGCGCCCTCTGCTAGGGTTTTTTGCATACAAGTTAAAACCCTTTTTAAAAGGGGGTTTTTGCCACATCCATTTCATACCTTTTTTATTCCCCGCTCTTCAGGGCCCGTGGGGCTCAGGGAAGGGGGGATTGTGATTTTTTTTGAATCACATAAAAAAATGTACCCAGCAGATGACATCACCAGCCCCTTTTCCCCTCCTATTTAGAGAAAGGCCTGGGTTTAAATTTTCAAGGTACAATAAACTAAACTTTTACCTAGAGGTAATGCTTTTTTCCTCCCACACAAGGTCCCCGGGTTTCAAATCCCTTCAGGGAAACCCAAAAACCCCTTTGGGTTTTTTTTTCCTTTTTCAAAACACTATACTCATTGAGGGTTTTTTTTTTAATTTAATTTTCCCCCTGTTTTGAAATTATTTAAAAAGGATAAAGGACGGGAGTAGAATGACAAACACCTTTGGGGTTTTAACACCATAGCTGCCTGAGGAAAAGTTATTTCTGGGCAGTGGGGACCAACCCAGGGGCTCGCAGCCCTGGTCGTATCCCCTGGGGACAAGCTTTTTTAAACAATTTGGGTCACTAAAAGGGGGAAACTAAAGCAAAAACGTGCAAATTTTTAAAAATGATAAAAATTTAAAAAAGTTTATTATTTAATTTGGGAACTTCTCCCACTTTAATTTTTCTTCGTTGGGAAAACCCCTTTAAAATTTTAACAGCATAGCCTTCTTTGGGTCAAGGGAACGGTGGGAATATCTTTGCTGTACATAAGAGGCTGTGAAACTGCCCCTCAGCTGCCCTTATTTATCAGAAACCATTTTTTCCAGACGGCAGAACCCCCCCTGTTTAATGAGGGGGAGCTTTGGGATGTGGGAATATCTCCCCGCGCCTTGGGTTTTTCACCGCGCCCGGGCATTTTAAATTAAAAAGGGGGCTAGAGGGCCCCCTTTTTTATGTTTATTTTCAGTAAAAATTAACCCTTCTGTGCCAAACAGTGGAATTTTTCCTGAATTTAAAAAAAGGGGACTTGGGATGTGCAAATATCTGGGCCCGCTGCTTTTTTTTTCACCAGCAGCTCGTGCAGTATTAAAGAGGGTTTCATATTGGGCCCCCCTGGTGTGGTTTACTTGACACCATCCCCGATCCTTTTTTTGTGTAGTGAGGAAATGTCTATTTTGCACCTTTACAAGGTGGCTTTTTGGGGGAAAGCAAAAACTAACTATGCTTTGTTTCAACCCTTTGATTGTCCCCCCTTAAGCGGATAGTGGGAAGGAAAAAAGCGAGTCCCAAAACAAAATTTGATCAATTAGCCATCCCAATGAATTTTTCCTCTAAAAATATGCACTTTTATTTCTTTCTCCGAAGGGGAAAGGTTTTCCTTTCAGTCTGAGGGAGAGCCTTTTTTCCCCCTGGGTTAAGGGAAAAAGCGCTCTGCAACTTTTCCAAAAGTTTTTGAGCCACTTAGGGGCACAATATAAGCAAGCCTGGGCTAGGGTCTCAAACCTTTAAATTTTCCCTCCTCTCCTACTTTGACAGTACTTTTAAATTTTGAAAAGGAATATGTTTCTGAGGATTATGAATTCAAGAATCAAACGAATTTTATTTTCCCCCAAGCAAAAAACAGATTACCGTATATATATATAATTTAAAATAAAAACCCAAAAAAAAACCCCTGGAATCTGTAAAAGATAAAGGGTTTTTCCCATTTCAAAAGATAAGGCTTTTCCCAAATCACCCTAAATTTTTCCAAATGGGTTCAAATTTTTTTTTCGACCCAAACCAAGAAACTAGATTCACGACCAAAATAAATGTGGATCCCCATATACTGCGGGAAAGGAGGCCCGTAAAACCAAAAAGCCCAAAGCTTCCCTACATTCATCCTTACTTTGCCCGGGGTTTCCTTTTGGTATTTTGGCTCCCATTAAAACCCCCGATCTGCAAAAATAGGCCCTCAAGGGAAGGGAACCCGGGGGAAAAAAATTCCTCTAAAAAAATGATGCAGCAGAAAAAAAATTATAATTCTTAATGTCATAAAGTTTTCTTCTAGGTCCTTTTAACATCAAAATGCTTTTTTGGAGAAACCTTTTTAGTTAAACAATGGGCCCGGAGAAAATTTCCCCCCCCAAAAACCATTTCTGCAAATTTTACCTTTTTTCCCAAACCCAATCATCTACAAAATTTAGTTTGCTTCCCGGGGATGAAAGTGTTGGGTGAGCAATAAACCCGGGCCAAAAACTCAAAATCCAAAAACCCCCAAAAGGGCCCAAAATCTTGTCCTCCTGGACAAAACAACGTTCCCCTAAACCCCTCGATAACTTTTGAATACAACCCGAAAAGATCTAAAGGGGGTTAGACCCAACACAAAAATGAGGCCAAGGGGAAACCTTAACTCATAAAAAACAGTATCCTCCCCCCCGGGTGCCTCCTCTTTGGGCTGGGGGGCCCAAAGTAAAAGGGCCCACTGGGGTTTAGCAAATGTTGGGGTTTAGGGACGGGGCAGGGGCGCAACAAAGACACCCGGACAAGTAATGGGGCCCTGACCCCTGGCCCCGCCTCTTCCCTGCCTTTTGGGAACCCCCACTTCCCTTTAAAAGGCCCCGCCCCAATCAGAAGACGGGGCTTTCACTGGGGGTAGGTTCTACACAAAACGGGCAAAAACCCAAAAAAGAACAATAAAAAGTAGTCCCGGGGGGTCCCCGGGGCCGGGAAACAAATACGGGGGGCAAAGGAAAAAGAATCGGGAGACAAAGGGAATATCCGGGGGCGGTCCAAAGTCAGCAACGATACGGCAGCCCCGGTACAGAATCGTGAGACAAGAGAATAACCGGGGTGAAAGCAAAAGGTAAGGAGATCACAGAAGACACAGAAAAGAGAACAGGCGAACTATAAGGCAATGAACCAAAATAGCAGGCAAGGCAGGAAGGAAGCTGAGAACTTATATAGGAACAGATGAAAGTTAGAACTGAGGCAATAGGCCAGAAGAAACAAAAGGCCAGATTGGAGAAAAGGCTGTCACTCAAGAAGGAGCAAAATTAACCCAGAGTGTGCTGGAAGATTTCCTGGCTAGGGGCGTTGGCCAGAATAAAATAGCAACCAGCACAGAGTAAACCCAGTTCACACTAGAGAAGTAAACGCGGTATTAGGTCAAAAACCACGGTTTACATCGTACTGGCCGTGGCCGGGAAACCAGAGCCAAAAGCCGGGGGTGTTTCAGGCACAATCATGACAGTACCCCCCCCTTTTATGAGGGCCCCCGGACCCTCAGCAGGCGCCTCTAGTTTTAGCAGAGTGGGTTTGGTGAATTTTTTCCCCTACAGCTTTGGGAGCATATTTCACTGGTGGGACTCGAAGGCGGAGATATTTGGGTCTGGGGCGGCGTTTACCACAGATTTTTTAAATTCTCATTTGGGCTTTTTAAGAGTTTATGACTCTTAACCCAGATTGTGCACGGGTCGTTAACGGCGGTTTTTATGTCAGTTTTGCTACCTGTAATGGCGGAGTACATGAGATCAAGCCCTCCTCCCAGCAAAAGGGAGACAGCTCAGACGAAGAACTCAGTGAATTGGTAACGAGGACACTACTCCCGGAGAAAAAAATATTGTCGGGCTTCTTAATATACAAATGCATAGATTCTTGCTCCGGGGCAGATATGTTAAGCTTTGCCCGGAGTGAGGTCTTTGGTGCAATCATCAGGTGGTGCGGAGGCAAATTATCAGTAACATCCTTATCTAAGGTGTCAGATTACATTCTGAAATATCATGTGTATTAATTACAGCACACACCAAGGGAAAACAACCTTCAAATGAGCACTACATGAGTCACCCCATTTAAATCAACTTGGTGGTCTCCAGTCAAACACAGGTTTAAATAAAGGCGGAGCCAGAGCAGACCAAGAATAATATCCGCAGCGATTTTTCTCCATGACAAAAAAACGAAAGGATTTTCCGTATGCGAACTCCCAACATCCAAAGTGATCTCAGCAATACGATGTTTGATTTTTCCCCCCGATTGGGGAGGTTGAATCTCCCCCTGAAACAAAAAAGGGAGCACTCAAGGGAACTAGTTCCAAACCAAGGCCTGGGCAACAACCATACTGATGAAACTAGCAGCAGCACCTGAGTCGATCATAGCTTGACAAGCAAAATCTTAAAATTTTTAGACCAAGGTTTCAGGCAAAAAAAACTTATTAAACCCGAGTTAGGAGGTACCTGTATACCCGAGTTACCTTCCTTGAAATTACTCCGGCGTTCGGCTTTCCTGGAGGTGACTTGGGTCTATTCGGACAGTCTCTCAGAAAATGGTCAGGTTTTCCGCAATACAAGCACAAAGCAAATTTTCCAGCCGATGCCTCCTCCTGGTGGCAGCAGATGTATACCCCCAACACATTGTTCTTCTTCAGGGGTAGGGTATGAGGATAGAAGAGTAAAATTTTCAGAGAAGGTAGGAGGAGGTTTTACAGAAAAATCTGACTTTAATTTAAAAGTCGACCCCCCTTGTTTTTCCCTGCGTCTCTTCCTCAGTCTTCTGTCAATGGTCACAGCTAGAGTCATGAATTCATTTTAAAGTCTCCCGGGGGTTGGATGGCTTTACCATGGCATCCTTTACGCATCAGACAGCCCTTGTCTGAACAGGGTTTAAAAGGGGGTTGATCAACCACCCGGTCATAAACACACCATTGGCGGGAAATCAGAAAAATAGTCTTCAGCCCAGGGCGGCCCTGCTGAATAGATAGCAGGTGAGTTTTTGCCCATGCCACACGATTGGGATTGTCATAGACATGGCCTAAAGACTGAAAAAATCTGTCAATTTGAACTCCACTCCGGGGGTTCTGGGGGCCCTAGCTAGTGCCCAATCCCGAGGTGGGCCCTGGAGGAGAGACACCACAACCGCTACTTTTTCTGCCTCCCGTGGGGAAAATAGTTAAAGCGAAAAACAGGTGACAGGGTTCCCCGAAAGCTCGGAACCCGTCTGGGTTTCCATCAAAGCGATCCTGGTAGATGCATCTTAACTTTAATGACGCTGGGATTCACAAAGGGAGGAGCAGATACGGACACAGACGGAGCGGCAATCCAGATACTGGGGTTGTTATGGCATCCAAACGCTGCGAGATTTGATTTATAAGTCCCGCCATGCCTGGAATTGGGTTGTCAACTCCTCTAGGGGTCAGTGACCGACAAGTCGGGACTCATGTTGAACCCCCCGGGAGGGTTGACTGCGGTAGGGCCTGCTATTATGTCAGGGACGGTCAGGGACGCACACAAAGACACGGACAAGTGAGGGCCCCCGACACTGGTCCCAAACCTCTGTCCCTGCCTTTTGGGGAACCCGACTCCTTAATAGGGCCCCGGCCCCAACCAGAAGATGATGGCTGCACTGGTATAGGTGCGACACAGACAGGACAAACAGACAAAGAACAAAAAAACGTAGTCGGGCGTCTCCAGGGTCGGGAACAAATACGGGGAGCAAGGTACAGAATTGTGAGACAAAGGGAATATCGGGGGCGGTCCAAAGTCCCGCAACGATACGGGCAGCGGGTACAGAATCGTGAGACAAGAGAATAACCGGGTGAAAGCAAAAGGTCAGGAGATCACAGAAGACACAGAAAAAAGAACAGGTGAACTATAAGGCAATGAACCAAAATAGCAGGCAGGCAGGAGGAAGGACGCTGAGAACTTATATAGGAACAGATGAAAGTTAGAACTGAGGCAATAGGCAGAAGAAAACAAAAGACCAGAATTGGAGAAAAGGCTGTCACTCAAGAAGGACACAATTAACCCAGAGTGTGCTGGAAGATTCCTGGCTACGGGCGTTGGCCAGAAATCAATTAGCAACCAGCACAGAGTAAACCCAGTTCACACTAGAGAAGTAATGCGGTATTAGGTCAAAAACCACGGTTTACGTCGTACTGGCCGTGGCCGGGAACCAGAGCCAAAAGCCGGGGGTGTTTCAGGCACAATCATGACATGTGGTCTCCTCGGGAACAGAGGCTATCTTCCAACCTAAAGGAACTGAGCCATCAAGTTAGCTTTGTACCATTTTTAGCCCATGTGATTCAATTAGAATGTCCTTGTACAAACAGACAATTTGGTATCGGTTTACTACCTAAACAAACAAGGGGGCACCAGAAGCCCCTCTCTTTCCAGATAAGGCAGGAGCTTATTGATAGGAGTAGAATCAAATCTCTACAACATTTTCAGCAGTGCACATTTGAGGCTCTCTCAAGTGACTGCAGTTGGGCTCAGCTGGTATTTCCCCGCACCCCGAAGTATGGAGTTGAACCCAAAATCTTCAAAAAAATTTACTTGCAGGAGGAATACCCCGACCTGGATGCCATGGCAATCCAGAAATACAAAACATTTTTGCCCCCCCTCCTGGGGGGTCCCCGTAGAAATAGATGGGTTGTCAATTATTTGGAGAAAAAAATTTAATTTAGGTATTTCTACCCCCCCTTTGGTCCGAGTGCCCTTTGGGAAAGTTTCGGACGACAAAGCAAGGTCACAGCGTTATTCCCTTTCGGGCCCCGCCACCTGGTTTCCCTTCTCGTATTGTCACTCAGAGAGGAGATTCTGAAAACTACCCACACAGCAGGCCCTCCTTTAAAACGCATTTTCTTCCCCCAATGCAAAAAACCCCATTCGGCCCTTGGGGCTGAGGGGGGAAAAAAACTTCAACAGTCGGTTTAGACGAAGTCTGCAGAAGACCTGCAACTTATCCTTTTATAACGGGATTTGGGAATCTACAAAGGCTGGTGCTCCCTCTAAAAAGTCTCTGCTGACTTGCTATCTTCTGTACAAAAGTTTCTTCGGAAGCTTTATAAAGGCCTAAATACACTACTTGAAGGTCCACTTCACAGCAATTAATGCTCAGCTGGAATAAAGATTCTAAACCAATCACTGGTAAAGATTCTTAAAAAGCATCAGAAATCTTAAAAACGATGGTGCTTAATCCTACCACAGGGGACTTATCACTTTTTCCGAAGGTTTAACGGCCCACCCTTGAGCCCATCTACAGTCAGTCCTCAAAAGATATAACTTTAAAGCATTTTTTTGAGGCCATTACTTCAGCAAAAGGGTTTGGGGAAATAAAGTGCTCCCCGTAGAGAACCCTATCTGAGAGACAAAGGATTTTATTTCTGCGCACTATGCCGGTTTTCTTCCAAAAGTGCTTCAAAAATCTAACATTAACCAAAAAGATTGTTCCCCGCTATTCTTTTCACATCCAGTGGTAAAAACAACAGATGTTACACCACTGGATGTGAACGAGCGGGGGCTCAATTATCTAACTATCAAACATTCAGGTTATGAAGCATTGTTTCTACAATTTCTGGGAAAAGGAAAGGTCACAAACCGCAAGGAAAGTTGGCCCCCTGGATTAAAGGGTATAAAAGAAGTTACAGTTTCTAGGTAAGTTTTACCTCTTTTCTCAAACTATTCCACAGATCACTGCAAATCCTGGGGGGAATTTTTGGGCCAAGAGCCTTTAGATCACATATGTGAGGCCGAAACATGGTCTACACCATCCACATTTGTAAAGCATTACAGATTGGATGTCCTCTCTGCAGAATGTTGGACTGTTGGTGAATCAATACTCAGGAAAGCTTCGGAGGTCCCACCCTCTTAGTATTGCTTTTTAAATCCAATGGTGTGCTGCCTTAGGACGATCAGGAAAGTGGAAATTTGCTTACCGAAATTTCTTTTTCCTGGAGTCCGTAGGCAGCACAGCTTTCCCACCCAGATTAATTTCCTTCATTGCTACTTACAATACTTGTGTTGGGTGCTTCCAGCCAGGCTTTATTGGGTAACACTTAAGTGATTAATTAGTTCAATTACTGCTTCTTAACCTGTCTCTCCTAGTTGTACCTAGGGGGAAGTAATCCCAATGGTGTGCTGCCTACGGACTCCAGGAAAAAGAAATTTCGGTAAGCAAATTTCCACTATATCACAGAGCTCAGCTTCTCTCCTCTATCATATAACCCTATATATCACAGAACTCAGCTTCTCTCCTCTATCATATAACCCTATATATCACAGAGCTCAGTTTCTCTCCCTCTATCATATAACCCTATAAATCACTGAGCTCAGCTTCTTTCTTCTATCATTTAACCCTATATATCACAGAAAGCTTCGCTCCCTCTATCATATAACCGTATATATCAGAACACAGCTCCTCTCCTCTATCATATAACCCTATATATCAGAGCTCAGCTTCTCTCCTCTATCATATAACCCTATATATCACAGAGCTCAGCTTCTCTTCCTCTATCATATAACCCTATATATCACAGAGCTCAGCTTCTCTCCTCTATCATATAACCCTATATATCACAGAGGTCAGCTTCTCTCCCTCTATCATATAACCCTATATATCACAGAGCTCAGCGTCTCTCCTCTGTCACATAACCCTATATATCACAGAGCTCAGCTTCTCTCTATCATATAACCCTATATATCACAAAAGCTCAGCTTCTCTCCCCTCTATCATATAATCATATATATCATAGAGTTCAGCTCCTCTACTCTATCAGATAACCCTATATATCACAGAGCTCAGCTCCTCTCCCTCTATCATATAACCTTGTATATCACAGAGCTCAGCTTCTCTCCTCTATCATATAACCCTATATATCACAGAGCTCAGCTTCTCCCCTTTATCATATAACCCTATATATCACAGAGCTCAGCTTCTCTCCTCTATCATATAACCTTATATATCAGAGCTCAGCTTCTCTCCTCTATCATATAATCCTATATATCACAAAGCTCAGCTTCTCCCCTTTATCATATAACCCTATACATCACAGAGCTCAGCTCCTCTCCTCTATCATATAATCCTATATATCATAGAGTTCAGCTCCTCTCCTCTATCATATAACCCTATATATCACAGAGCTCAGCTCCTCTTCTCTATCACATAACCCTATATATCACAGAGCTCAGCTCCTCTCTATCATATAACCCTATATATCACAAAGCTCAGCTTCTCCCCTTTATCATATAACCCTATACATCACAGAGCTCAGCTCCTCTCCTCTATCATATAATCCTATATATCATAGAGCTCAGCTTCTCCCCCTCTATCATATAAACCTATATATCACAGAGCTCAGCTCCTCTTCTCTATCACATAACCCTATATATCACAGAGCTCAGCTCCTCTCTGTCATATAACCCTACATATCACAGAGCTCAGCTTCTGTCCCTCTATCATATAATCCTATATATCAGAGCTCAGCGTTTCTCCTCTGTCATATAACCCTATATATCACAGAGCTCAGCTTCTCTCCCTCGATCATATAACCCTATATATCACAGAGCTCAGTTTCTCTCCCTCGAATCATATAACCCTATATATCAGAGCTCAGCTCCTCTCCTCTATCAAAATAACCCTATATATCACAGAGCTCAGTTTCCCTCTCCTCTATCATATAACCCTATATATCCACAGAACTCAGCTTCTCTCCTCTATCATATAATCCTATATATCACAGAGCTCAGCTTATCTCCCAATATCATATAACTCTATATGTCACATAGCGCAGCTTCTCTCCTCTATCATATAATGCTATATATCACAAAGCTCATCTCCTATCCCTCTATCATATAACCCTATATATCACAGAGCTCAGCTTCTCTCCCTCTATCATATAACCCTATAACCCTCTATCACATAACCCTATATAAAACAGAGCTCAGCTACTCTCCGCTATCACATAACCCTATATATCACAGAGCTCAGCTTCTCTCCCTCTATCAACAAACCCTAGATCACAGAGCTCAGCGTTTCTTCTCTGTCATATAACCTATATATCACAGGCTCAGCTCCTCTCCTCTATCATATAACCCTATCAGAGCTCAGCTCCTCTCCTCTATCCTAAGACCCTATATATCACAGAGCTCAGCTTCTCTCCTCTATCATATAACCCTATATATCACAGAGCTCAGCTTCTCTCCCTCTATCATATAACCCTATATATCACAGAGCTCAGCTTTTCTCCTCTATCCTGTAACCCTATATATCACAGAGCTCAGCTTCTCTACCATATAACCCTATATATCACAGAGAGCTCAGCTTCTCTCCTCTATCATATAATCCTATATATCACAGAGCTCAGCTTTTCTCCCTCTATCATATAACTCTATATGTCACTGAGCGCAGCTTCTCTCCTCTATCATATAATGCTATATATCACAAAGCTCAGCTTCTCTCCCTCTATCATATAACCCTATATATCACAGAGCTCAGCGTTTCTCCTCTGTCATATAACCCTATATATCACAGAGCTCAGCTCCTCTCCTCTATCACATACCCCTATATATATATCACAGAGCTCAGCTTCTCTCCTCTTTCATATAACTATATATGTCACAGAGCGCAACCAGGTGTATTATCCATAGATGTGGGAAGAATCCCTATTGGACGCTTCACTAATTGAAACTGGATAATGACACACTTTTTTTTTATATTTTTTTTTGTCTTTGGATTGTAGATTTTTATTTTGTTTACTGTATATGATCATAGGGAAAATCTATCCTGGCTGATTAATCTTCTACAAAGACGTTGTCCACCTACATTTAATGTTATTTATTTATCATACTAGCATCCACTCAAAATAAGAAAAAGTTATACTCACTTCTCGCCTCACCAGCAAAGCGCTGACCTTACTTTCTGCCAGTCTTCTGTTTTCTTCTTCTTTTTTCCAAATGGGGACATAGAAAAAAAAATAGGTAGGTCAACCCCCTTTAAACTTTTACTTCTAGTCCCCATCATATTAGATCATAGTTGGCAACTTTTGAAAATGAAAAAGCAGGAGACACTCGTGGGTGGCGCGCGCGCCGCGGCAAAAATTTGCATGGACACGCCCATCTTGACGGTATGCCACGCCCCTTTAAAAAGCCACACCAACTCCACCTAACTGCATAACGGCTTTGGAAGAAAGCCAGGTAGATGCCCTTATAGCCAGGTAGTAGCCCCCCATAACCAGGTAGTGCCCCTTACAGGCAAGTAGAGGCCCCCTTGTAGCCAAATAGATGCCATCTCTGTAGCCAGGTAGAGCCAAATTGTAGCCAGGTAGATGCCCCCTTTGTTAGCCAGGTAGATGCCCCCATTTTTGCCAGGAGATGCCCCCATTGTTTTGCCAGGTAGTGCCCCCATTGTTTGTCAGGTAGATGCCCCCACTTTTTGCCAGGGAGATGCCCCCATTGTTTGCCAGGTAGTGCCCCCTCTGTTGGGCCAGGAGATGCCCCCTTTGCTTTCAGGTAGTGCCCCCTCTGTTGCCAGGTAGATGCCCCCATTGCTTTCCAGGTAGTGCCCCCTCTGTTGCCAGGTAGATGCCCCCATTGTTTGCCAGGTAGTGGCCCCCTGTGTTGCCAGGTGGTGCCCCCATCGTTAGCCAGGTAGTGCCCCCACATTTAGCCAGGTAGTGCCCCCATTGTTAGCCAGGTAGTGCCCCCATTGTTAGCCAGGTAGTGCCCCCTCTGTTGCTAGGTATACCCCCCATTGTAGCCAGGTAGTGCCCCCATTGTAGCCAAAGGGAGTACCCCTTTAGTAGCAGGTAGTGGCCCCATTGTAGCCAGGTAGTGCCCCCCATTGTTAGCCAGGTAGTACCACCATTGTTAGCCCGGTAGTGCCCCCTCTGTTGCCAGGTAGTGCCCCCCATTGTTAGCCAGGTAGTGCCCCACTGTTGCCAGGTAGACCCCCCAATGTAGCCAGGTAGTGCCCCCATTGTAGCCAGGTAGTACCCCCATTAGTAGCCAAAATAGTGCCCCCATAGTATCTAGGTAGTGCCCCCATTGTAGCCAGGTAGTGCCCCCATTGTAGCCCGGTAGTGCCCCCCATTGTAGCCAGGTATTGCCCCCATTGTAGCCAGGTAGTGCCCCCATTGTTAGCCAGGTAGTGCCCCCTCTGTTGTCAGGTATTGCCCCCCTCTGTTGCCAGGTTATTGCCCACCATTGTAGCCAGGTAGACCCCCCATTGTAGCCCGACAGTGCCCCCCTTTAAAACTAATAAAAATAAAATAATAAAAACCCCTTTCCTGACCAGGCTCCTGCAGAGCGGCCCGCTCCTGGACTCTCCTCAGCAGTGGGCACAGGGGAAAGTGAGTGCAGCCGCGCGTCACTTCCTCTGTGGGCGCTGACATGTGTGTACGGGGCACAGCGGCGCCAGACATACAGGGGGAGGAGGCAGAGGGAGCGCTCCCTCCTGCCTCCTCCCTGCTCAGCGAGGTTCCGGGCGGGTTAAAAGGGCGCACCGCCCCTTCACCCGCCTGTGGGGAACGGACCGGCGGCGCCAAAAGACGCACCAGCGCTACTACCGGTGCCGCGGTCATTTAAAGGACCCCGCCGCCTGCTGGCGGCGGGAGGAATGCCCAAATCCCCCGGGGAGGGGGGGGGACCCCAAAGAGCGGGACCCCCCCGCCAAAAACGGGAGAGTTGGCATGTATGTATTAGATCTTGATGCTGATAGTGATTGTAGTGATTGTAGTGTGCAGGAGTTGGTGGTGCGATACATTACTGAGAGTTAAAAATGTTTAATAATGTTTATTGATGATTGCACTATTTCCTATGTTAATGGTGCTATATGTATTGTGTAAAATGTCTATTGACCTCTATCTTACCCCTGTGCTAGTAGCTAGTGCACATGTCTGTAGAAAGTGTATAGTCATGCTGCTTTGCAGCTATGTAAATTAATCACAGCTACTTAGCTCTAGTGGCAGGAGTTTCTATAGCAACCAGACAGGGAGGGGAGGATTAGAAGGTTATAAATTATAAGTAAATTCAGTGTCCTGGGTCTTTCCACCATTCTCTCATCCTGGGTTATCATCATCATCTGTCTAATCACCTAGTCAGAGGTGCAATCCATCATGCCACCCCGACATAGGCTATGCTGCCCCTGGGCTCAGGGAGCAGCTTTAACTACTTACTCCCTGGCTGCATGGGAGAGGAATATAAAGAGAGGAAGATTTCAACTAAAAGGAAGCTTCAGCTTGGCCTAGCAGGACTTTGGATTCCTACATTTCAAAAGGTAATCTAGTCCCCCAGACCTCTTGGCCTTTGGGACCCAGTTAGCCTTTGGCCGGGCCCAATACCCCAATTTTTGAAGATATCCCAGATCACCTATCTGGAAGGCATTTAATGCAAGGGATTTTATTTGAAGGACTCACTGTTCTCTGCTAGATGGCTAAGTGGCTGTGACTGGTTTGAAGAGAACTGTAATTGAAGGGAATTTTCTCCTGTGTGTGTAACATCTTGCCCAGTTGAGTAAAGAAGGCCTCTGCTGATTGAAAACATTTAAAGGGGTTTTGCCACGATGTACTGTTTCATAGTTTTCATAGTTTCATAGTTTGTAAGGCTAAAAAAAAGACAAGTCGTCCATCTAGTTCAGCCTGTTGTGCTAAGGTGTTGATCCAGAGGAAGGCAAAAAACCCCTAATGAGGTAGAAGCCAATTGTCCTCATTTTAGGGAAAAATTCCTTCCTGACTCCAATCTGGCAATCAGAAAAATCCCTGGATCAATGACCCCTCTCCTCAATCCTAGTCACTATAACTTGTTATATTATTACGCTCCAGAAATGCATCCAAACCCTTTTTGAACTCTGTTATTGAATTCACCATGACCAGTCCCTCTGGCAGAGAATTCCATAGTCTCACTGCTCTTACAGTAAAGAATCCCTTTCTATGTTTATGTAGAAACTTTCGTTCCTCAAGACGTAAAGGATGCCCCCTTGTTCTAGATACAGCCCTGTGTATAAATAAATCTTGGGAGAGATCTCTATATTGACCTTTGATGTATTTAAACATATTTATTATGTCCCCCCGAAGCCTTCTTTTCTCTAAACTAAATAACCCTAATCTTGCCAATCTTTCTGTGTAGTGTAGTCCACCCAGTCCTTTTATTATTTTTGTTGCCCGCCTTTGTACCTGTTCAAGCTCTACAATGTCTTTCCTGTGCACTGGTGCCCAAAACTGTACACAATATTCCATGTGTGGTCTAACCAGTGACTTGTATAATGGGAGAATAATGTTCTCATCATGTGCATCTATGCCCCTTTTAATGCACCCCATGATCCTATTTGCTTTGGCTGCTGCTCCCTGACACTGGCTGCTACAATTAAGTTTACTGTCCACCAGGATTCCCAAGTCCTTCTCCATGTCACTTTTACCCAGTGTTTTTTCCATTTAACATGTAATCATGTAATGGATTTCTCTTCCCCATGTGCATAAACCTGCATTTATCAGTGTTAAACCTCATCTGCCATTTCCCGCCCAGGCCTCCACTTATCCAGATCCCTTTGTAATAACATATTATCCTCTATTGTGTTGATTACTTTACAGAGCTTAGTATCGTCTGCAAAGATCGATATTCTACTGTGTATTCCCTGTGGAAGATCCTGTTGATGTGGGATCCTCCACAATGGCTATTTAATCACTTTTCTAAATATATGTGATTACAAAAATTGCAGACTGAGAGAGCTACAGGCTGCCTTACCTGCCCTTAGTTACTTAAAAGCATCTATTAGATACGACCAGGCAGAGTGACAAGAGCTGCTGGCCGGGCTTATGTAGAGCACACTTCTTATCTGATGAGAGGGAGCTGAAGAAGCTTTCAAGGCACCAGGTAGAAATATGTTGTGTTTTGTATACAGAATCCACTAGTTGTAGTGTGATTATCTGAGTAGATCCCTGCTTTATCTGATGACAGGGAACATGAAGAAGCTTTCAATATGCTGTGGAGAAAGCTGTTGTCTTTTGTATACAGAATCCACGAGTTGTAGTTTGATTATTTGAGTGAACATTTCACACGATCCCTTATGCATGGCTCTGTGCTCTGGCTGTGTCTCTGGCTCTCTCAGCTCAGTGTGGCTTGTTTACATTTGCTTCTTAGAAGATAAGGCACTTCCTGGCAAAACCCCTTTAACCCTATGTCACATCAAGAGTACCTCACACACCATTTAACAAGGACAGTTGAGGGAGAGACCATTACCAGAGTGTACTCCAGGAGAACTACTACCCCCATCATTACCGACAGTGCAGATCCCCTCTTTACTGGTGCCGGCACAAGAGGTGCGGTTGTGAGTTTTAAAGCCACAGTGACCTTAGCAGTAGCATTATGGCCACTACTGCTCCCACCCTCTCCTCTGCCTCCTCCAGCCTGGTCCACCACATAATGATGGCTGTTATGCTCCTGAGCTTCTAGCCTGTAAACCGAGTAGTCTTGACCCCATAGTCCGAAATAGAAAAAATGCTCAGATTCACACCTCGTTGAAAACTAAGCAGTAGCGACTGTATAGTCTATGTAATAAGCATATGGAGAGCTAAGAGGGGTGCTCACTGCTACTTACCAAATTGTGTGAAGCACTAGACTAGCGACAAGGCAACCTTATTTCAGTCACTTCTCTGGGCTTGGGCCTCCAAAATCTGCTCAGCGCAAGTAGGTTTAAGCTATACTGTAATTATTAAAAACAGGGATAGGACAGGTGGACAGTATGCAGAACCAAACTGGGGGCATCGACTCCCACACACATTCAATACCAAAAAAGCATTGCATTAATCAGCTACTCAAACACAAAGAAATGAACGTGCTGTTGCATGTTGTCATGGCTGCAAAACAGAAGTGTAATAGGATGATAGTAAGGTAATAGGAATGCTACCCTTAAAAGCAATGGGTCATCATTGTTTAAATTATGGTTTTAGGTAAAACATATTTTTGGTGATTTTTTTTTCACCATAGGGCCCACCACCATTCACAATAGGAGATCGTTATTGCTCACCAGGTTCAGGCTGGCCCATGGTGGGCCCCTGTGGTTTTCAACTGTACATGCATCCTTGGGAGAGGCAGAAAGACAGAGAAAAATAAAGGCGAGAGGCAGCTTGTAAGAGCCAAGCGCAGTCATCTACAGAAGCTGTAGGGTGGGCTCCCAGAATCAACTCCATTGATGGCTCCCAGAATCAATTCCACTGGTTGGCCCACAGCTTGAGCTTCATTGGTGGGCCCCCAAAATCAACTTCCCCAATAGGCGCTAAGCACCCCAGTCCTTCACTGCTGTTCACTCTTTCCCTTTTCTACACAATGACTTCATAAGAGATCACAGGATATGCCTAAAAACTTTCCCATAGAAATCAGTGTCAGCTCCTGTTCACAGGTTCCTATGTCCAGTAAAGCATATCTGTAAATAGTGGTAAAAGAAGCTCAGGCAAGATGGCTGCCTTCTTAATCACAGACCAAATATAACATTTAAAAAAATCTACAATCAGAAAATAAACAGAGCCAAGAAGAAAAGAATATGTATCGTTTGCTGGTTTCAATTAGTAAAAATGATTCCCCTCAAGGAATTTAAATTGTAAATTGATTTGAATGGTGTTACCCTTTGATGATCTCTGTATAGTTCAACTTGTAATATCTCTTAGCTCGAAAGACTTTTTGATTACGGTATTTTAAAATATTTAAGAAGAAAGAACCCTTCACACCCTTTTAGGAGTAGTTCTATCCTTCTTCAAATAAGTCTCTTACCTTTATAGTGCATTTTGCATCAGTGTAACGTACTACATAGTAATGTAAAAAGTCATGCAGCCTGACATAAATCAGAAAACATATGCTAAAAGGACATACTTTGGGCACATAACTGCACAACAGAAGCCTACGGTGCAATATGCATGCACACATGTACATGGTTTGTAAGGCTGAAAAAAGAGAGACGTCCATGCAGCCCAGTTTTGGAGATCCATCCAGTCCAGCCTATGATTCATCCAGTCCAGCCTATGATTCATCCAGTCCAGCCCATGACCCATCAAGTCTAGTCTATGATCCATCTAGTCCAGCCCAGGGGCGTCGCTAGGCAGATTCATTCAGGGCACGAGCCCTGAATGAATCTGCCTGTGCCCCGAATCTCTGCGGGCTCCAGGCCGCTGCCGTGGGCCTGGAGCGCTCCTTAGTGCAGGCGGCGCCCGCCGATCTCTGACTGCACGGCCGTTTCACAGCGGCCGCGCAGTCAGGGTCGCTGAGGAGGCAGGATGGATCGTTCCCGTCCTGTCTTCTCCCCTGTATGTACGGCGCTTGGTAAACGCCGTACATACACGGCGTCGTCGAAGGGGGCGTGACGCATCGCTTTCATCACCCTCCTGTGACGCTGGGATCCTCTAAGCCGGCAGCTCTGCCGGCCGAGGAGGTCCCGGACCTTATGAGACGGCGTAAGCAGCGTGATGACATCACGCTGCTTACACCGTTCTCAAGCTGCAGGACCTGGACGCGCGGACTGTGCTGAGGTGAGTAGGTTTTTTTATTTTATTTTTATTAGGTATGGGGGGCATATCACTGGCTACAGGGGGCATATCACTGGCTACAGGGGGGCATATCACTGGCTATAGGGTGGGCATATGACTGGCTATAGGGTGGGCATATGACTGGCTACAGGGGGGGCATATGACTGGCTACAGGGGGGGCATATCACTGGCTACAGGGGGGGCATATCACTGGCTACAGGGGGAGATATCACTGGCTACAGGGGGAGATATCACTGGCTACAGGGGGGCCATATCACTGGCTACAGGGGGGGCATATCACTGGCTATGGGGGCATATCACTGGCTACAGAGGGGCATATCACTGGCTACAGAGGGCATATCACTGGCTACAGGGGGCATATCACTGGCTACCTTGGGGTCATATCACTGGCTACAGGGGGATATCACTGGCTACAGGGGGCATATCACTGGCTACAGGGGGATATCACTGGCTACAGGGGGGCATATCACTGGCTACAGGGGGGCATATCACTGGCTACAGGGGGGGCATATCACTGGCTACAGGGGGCATATCACTGGCTACAGGGGAATTAATCACGGGCTACAGGGGGCATATCACTGGCTACAGGGGAATATAAAAATGGCTACAGGGGAATATATCACTGGCTACAGGGGGGCATATCACTGGCTACAGGGGGCATATCACTGGCTACACGGGGGCATATCACTGGCTAAGGGGGCATATCACTGGCTACAGGGAGGGCATATCACTGGCTACAGGGAGGGCATATCACTGGCTACAGGGGGGCATATCACTGGCTACAGGGGGGCATATCACTGGCTACAGGGGAGCATATCACTGGCTACAGGGGGCATATCACTGGCTACAGGGGAGCATATCACTGGCTACAGGGGGGCATATCACTGGCTACAGGGGAGCATATCACTGGCTACAGGGGGTCATATCACTGGCTACAGGGGGCATATCACTGGCTACATGGGGGCATATCACTGGCTACAGGGGGCATATCACTGGCTACAGGGGGGCATATCACTGGCTACAGGGGGGCCTATCACTGGCTACAGGGGGGCATATCACTGGCTACAGGGGGGCATATCACTGGCTACAGAGGGGCATATCACTGGCTACAGGGGGGCATATCACTGGCTACAGGGGGGGCATATCACTGGCTACAGGGGGGGGCATATCACTGGCTACAGAGGGGCATATCACTGGCTACAGGGGGGCATATCACTGGCTACAGGGGGCATATTATGTGGCTAAGGGGGCATATTACCAGCTAAGGGGGCATATTACTGGCTAAAGGGGGCATATTACCGGTTAAGGGGGGGCATATTGCCAGCTAAGATGGGCATATTACCTGCTAAGGGGGCATACTCCCTGGCTACGGGGGGCAGTAACCTGGCTACAGGGGGCTAATAACCTGACTACATGGAGCATATTACTGGCTACAGGGGGCAGTAACCTGGCTACAGGGGCATATTACTGCCTAAAGGCGACAGTAACCTAGCTACAGAGGGCAGTAACCTGGCTAGAGGGGCTAATAACTTGGCTAGAGGGGACAACTACTTGGCTAAAGGGGGCTACAACCAGGCTACAGTGGGCTACTACCTGGCTATAGGGGGCAAATATTTACCTACAAGGGGGCAATTATTACCATTTGGCACTATAGATGGGGATTTTGTATAGAGATAGAAAATTGTAGAGAAATGCTGATAAAATGAGGAGTCTAAGATGTTTGTTTTGTACATTTTTCAGTGAAGAGTTGTGGGCGGTAGAAGTCATCATGGCGACTGGGACAGAGGGAGAAGAAGAGAAAGAGAACAACTCTTCAGAGACTTCTCCTGTAAGTCACTAAATGTAACTGCAGTGTAATCACTTATATTTCTCCTGAGCCTACATACAAAGGTTTTTCTCTGTAAAAATACATCTGCAGTTCACAATGAGACGCAAAAAATTCCGTGTGAACCCAGCCCTACTCAGAAAAACTTAAAGGGGTGTTGTCGTTTCATTAAATGGTCTTCAGAATGAGGGGACAGTGAAAACAAGCAACTTTGCAATTGGATGTCATTAGCAAAGCTGCCTTGTTCTCACAGTGTCCCTTATCTTGTGTTTTTATTTACACTGATATCCAGTGTGGGTCTAATCCCTCCTCCTTGCAATTCACTAGCTGAGAGCTCATTTACATTCTGTACAGCCCCTGTGTCGATTCAAGGAGCTGTGTCTCTGACTCAGAGTTAGGGGCCGTAGCATTTTCTGTCTCCACACCTAGCAGAAACAGGCTGCAGCAGATTGTACAATGAGAAAACATGACAGTTTTGACCCTGTGCCTAACTCTCCTGCATAGCAGATCTGTGCCGTTCTAAGAAAGCTGTAATACATCTCCAGCTGTGAGAGGAGATCAGTGCTCAGATTAGATTGAATGCAGCCTGTGGTATGTATACAGCTCTTATAAAATAAGACTGCATAGAGAGAGACACAGTGATATGTGGACTCAGAGGGGAGGGGGGGGGGGAGTCTCAGGCCAGCAGTGAAGGGGGGATGAGGTCAGCCAGCTGGGAGGGGACGAAACGCCCCTGCATTCACAGAGCTGAGAAGCTAAGAGCAGTGTGAATCAGCCGAAGTAAGGAAGCGATACATCCCCTTTAAGGGCCTGGGACCCTAGCAACGCCCCTGGTCCAGCCCATGATCCATCCAGTGCTGCTTCTGATTCATCCAGTCCAGCCATGATCCATCCAGTCCAGCCCAAGATCCATCTAGTCTAGCCCATGATCCATCTAGTCTAGCCCATGATCCATCCAGTCTAGCCTCTGATTAATCCAGTCCAGCCCACGATCCATCCAGTCCAGCCCCTGATCCATTCAGTCCAGCCCATGATCCATCCAGTCCAGGCCATGATCCATCCAGTCCAGCCCATGATCCATCCAGTCCAGCCCATGATCCATCCAGTCCAGCCCATGATCCATCCAGTCCAGCCAATGATCCATCCAGTCCAGCGATGATCCCTCTAGTCCAGCCCATGATCCATCCAGTCCAGCCATGATCCATCCAGTCCAGCCTATGATCCATCCAGTCCAGCCCATGATCCATCCAGTCCAGCCTATGATCCATCCAGTCCAGCGATGATCCATCCAGTCCAGCCCATGATCCATCCAGTCCAGCCTATGATCCATCCAGTCCAGCCCATGATCCATCCAGTCCAGCCCATGATCCAGCCAGTCCAGCCATGATCCATCCAGTCCAGCCCATGATCCATCCAGTCCAGCCATGATCCATCCAGTCCAGCCCATGATCCATCCAGTCCAGCCCATGATCCATCCAGTCCAACCATGATCCATCCAGTCCAGCCATGATCCATCTAGTCCATCCCATTATCCATCCAGTGCAGCCTATGATTCATCCATTTCCATCCTCATCCACTATGATCCATCCAGTCCACCCCATGTTTCCATCCAGTCCGCCCATGATCCATCATCCAGCCCATGATCCATCTAGTCACCCATGATCCATCCAGTCCAGCCATGATCCATCCAGTCCAGCCTATGATCCATCCAGTCCAGCGATGATCCATCTAGTCCAGCCCATGATCCATCCAGTCCAGCCCATGATCCATCCAGTCCAGCCTATGATCCATCCAGTCCAGCCCATGATCCATCCAGTCCAGCCCATGATCCATCCAGTTCAGCCATGATCCATCCAGTCCAGCCCATGATCCATCCAGTCCAGCCATGATCCATCCAGTCCAGCCCATGATCCATCCAGTCCAGCCCATGATCCATCCAGTCCAGCCATGATCCATCCAGTCCAGCCCATGATCCATCCAGTCCAGCCATGATCCATCCAGTGCAGCCTATGATTTGTCCAGTCCAGCCCAGCTAGTCCATCCCATTATCCATCCAGTGCAGCCTATGATTCATCCAGTCCAGTCCATCTAGTCCAGCTTATGATCCATCCAGTCCAGCCCATGATCCATCCAGTCCAGCCCATGATCCATCCAGTCCAGCCCATGATCCATCCAGTCCAGCCCATGATCCATCCAGTCCAGCCCATGATCCATCCAGTCCAGCCCATGATCCATCCAGTCCAGCCATGATCCATCCAGTCCAGCCTATGATCCATCCAGTCCAGCGATGATCCATCTAGTCCAGCCCATGATCCATCCAGTCCAGCCATGATCCATCCATTCCAGCCATGATCCATCTAGTCCAGCCCATGATCCATCCAGTGCAGCCTATGATTTGTCCAGTCCAGCCCAGCTAGTCCATCCCGTTATCCATCCAGTGCAGCCTATGATTCATCCAGTCCAGTCCATCTAGTCCAGCTTATGATCCATCTAGTCCAGCCCAGCCATGATCCATCCAGTCCAGCCATGATCCATCCAGTCCAGTCCTTTTACATCCTGTATGTCTATTTATTGATGTATTGGTATTTAGATGTATACAGCTGAGGTAGTGACAATATAGCATGTGGTCTCTGCCAGCATAAAGTGTCAATAAAATATATATTGATATTATTAACCTGTTCTGAAAAGTGTAATGTTGCGTAAAGTTAATTAGAAATCCTCAGCTTTGGGAATATTGATTGATTAAGCAGCATTTGCATTGGCCTTTATTATATATTGTTGTGTTACATTATGAATTTTAACTAATTTCCATTAGATTTACCTAGAAGCAATATAGGCTTTTATTTTTTCATTTATCATTCTGATTAATGGCCACCTCCATTTAGTATACACAGTTTGGCTTTAGTATCAATACTCAATTACCGTAAAGACGGTTGTTTGTTACATGGTGATATAAAATAAAGTATTTGTTATGTAGCACATGGAAATTGAATGTATTCTGGATTGTCCTTAAAACCTGCAGCTCAGAGTGTGAGACCCCTCTCCCCACCCCCCTGAGAAATGGAGTTCCTAGCCGGTGTCTGTAGACCCTCACCCCAGCATTTTTGACTGTTCATGACTGCATGGTTTAGATAAAAGGGGACTTACGCAATTTTGTGGCCCACTTTATAGATGCAGCTGTCCCGATACCAGATAACCATTGACCCCCCACAATAAAACTTTCATTGACCTGCGCCCCAGCAGAAGCGCAGTCCGTGAGTGCCATCTAGTGGCGTTAGTACGCATCACCCTCATCAGACAATCCTGTATACACCCACCTCCTAAAATAATTCCAGCCAGTAAGAGAGTAGGCAAGTATGAGAGAGGCGGGAGAAACCTGGACAGGTATAAGACACGAGGCCAACCTCTAGTCTGTGTTCATAGCTGGGGGTCAATTTCTGATTGAGCCGTGTCCCATTTTCCATCCTTCCCCCGGGACCTGATCTGAAACATCTGTAAGTGTGAATTCTTTCTATGCATTTATCCTTTTTATTTTAATAACTGATTGATGTGTATGTCATAGTCTTTGTTATCATATTTTGTTCATGTAAGCACTGAAAATCATTTTAAAATTAAAGTTAGCCTTAATTCGTAAGTTCTTGGTGTTGCACGAATCCATTTCCTTGAAGGAGTGTATTTTCTTTTGTAGCTGCTTCAGAGCAGTGAGTTGAGTATTTTTTACGTGTTTTTTTTAGAATATCTGTTAGGAATCAGATTCCTTCCGGCTGATTCCTTTTTGGTTATTGAAGGAAGGTGGTGGCAGCGTGTATTTTTGGGGGGCTGGAACTGTCTTGTGGTACGATTTATGCTTGATTCGCTACCTGAGTGAGAGGTGAGCGCAAGTGGAAATAACTCTACCCCATTGCAGTGGCCCCCAGTCACGTGCTGGTGAGCGTGTACGTGACAGTATTAATAGTGACAGATCTATTCATAGGGGTATTTCCATCTCACACATGTATGGCACATCCACAGGATACAGAGGCATAAATGGGGGAGTAGAAAGATCAGTCCAGACACTCCTTTTTGGGGGCACCTCTTTAACATGAGGGCATCAATCCTCAATGAAGGTGTGGCCTGAGAACTGTTCCCTATTTAAGTAGGATCCCTTTTCAATAAGCTTCCAAATTAGGGGTAACTTTAATTTAAAAATGATTTTCAGTGCTTACATAAGCAAAATATGATAACAATACCAATGACAATGACACACATCAATACAGTTATGAAAATAAAAGGGTAAAGGAAGGAAGGAACATGGGACACAGCTTCAATAAAGAATTGACCCCCACGCTATGACACAGACTAGAGGTTGGCCTGGGGCTTTATACCTGTCCAGGCTTTCTCCTCCTTCTCATAACTGCCTACTCTCTTACTGGCTGGATTATGATGAGGAGGCGTGTATACAGAATTGTTGGATGAGGGTTATTGCATACTATTTCCACAAAGGGGCACTCACGGACTGCGCTTCTACTGGGCAGAACAATTAAGAGTTTATTGTGCAGGGGGGGTCAAATTGTGACATCTGTTAAAACCCTTCTGGGGGGCCATTTTTAAACAATATTTTTGTAAAACTGAGGGCTTTTACAACTGACTGGGATGAAAGCCCCCAACTAACGGGAAACGGCCCCCCCCCCCAAAAAATTTCCCCTTTCACATCGGGGGGGGGGATGACTCCCAATCTTACTCAGGATTTTAATGATGAATTTAAAATCCCTTTGAATTTTCAGGTCGACTTTTACACTCCCCCTTTTGGAGTGGCTGGGGACGGCTCACCTCCCCATCCCTGAGCCCCCCCTCCGTACTCCTCTGGCAAGAGAGAGGCCCCGGTTCCGCACTCCATGCCCCTTTTCCCTTTATCTAACTTCAGAGTCGGGTGTTGGGGAGGACCCCCCCGCGGGGACATATCAACTTTCATTGGGGACACATACCTCTATAACCGGGGTTAAAGCCTTTTACCTCCTCAACCCCCGGGGAAAAAACCTCCCCAAAAATTACCACATTTGGTTTTTTGGACCAACAGTTTGAACGAGCCACCATTTACACCCCTGGGGTTGGATCCCCCCACAGGGTACAGGGCATACATAATGGGTTTGGGATACACTTCTACTGTGCATAAACAATTGACATGCACCCTTGGGGTTCGGGGCAACCCACTGACTGTTGGTATTATGGCAACCAACTCGGGAAAGGCCCCCTCCCACATTCCACCTGGGCACACCCCTCAGGCTAGATTCATTATGATTGTCTACAAAGTCTGAGTACACCCCAGGTTTGGACACAGGATCATTTGTCAATACCCCGAGAAATACCCTCATTTTTTTGGATACATCTTTTATGTCCATGACATTGAGATAGCCCCAGGTTTGGGAAAAAAAATCATTATTGTCCCACAACAGTCCAAGCATGCTGGCAAGCTTAAACGGGGGCCCCAACCCACCCCATTAAAGGCAGAATATTTATCAATGTCCATGACAGTTCTGGAAGTATTTTTGGGGCGGGAACATCTGGGGCCCACAACCAACTGTGGGGTAAAACGTGTCGGGGCCCCCAACCCGGGCCTTTGGACACCGCACATCAAGCACAACACCCCGAGTACATCGCAGGCCTCATAAAGCTGAGATACATCAAACATAATAAAAAGACACTTCCTCCCAGGTGCTGGTGGGCCCCTTAAAGGGAGGGGGGGTACATAAGGATAATCCCTGTTATCCCCATGGGTTTTTTTCGGCCCACATCAGGGGGGCTGCTTCGGGGATTCCCAATTCTTAGACTTGGTTTGCCCCCGCTTCCCCGCACTCCGATTACCAGCCGCAGGGGGCAGGACTGTTCCCCTGTAGCCCCCCCTTTGGGCCCTGTGACCTGATAATGGAGAATAGGAAGGGGTTGACTGTCAGCAGGGGGGGGGCTAGGGGGCCTGCAGACTCTTCCCCTTAGCTTTGAAATTTTGATCTCTGCAGGGCATTTCCCTTGGGCTGGTCAGCCGACACACAAAGCTGAGGATGTAGTACCGGGACTATGGGTACAGGATGATATAAGGACCGTCATTTTTGCCATTACATAAAACATGGCAACATCAGAGGTACCCCAATTCATATTTCCTTTTCCATCGGACACGTTCCAAATTATGGCACAGTCCTGTGGGGAACATTTATCTGGGTGCCGGGGTTGCTTTCGAGGGGGACCCCGGACGAAAATACTGTGCATTCCCCCAAGACTGTACCAGTAAAATGGAGTGGGGGGATGAGCAGAAAAACCCCACGTTTCTCATCCCTCGGCCCCGCCCCCCGTCCAGAAAAAAACCCCGACCATTGTATAGGAGCGGACCCCCGCCAAACCGGTCAGGGTCATGGTTTTCCCAAAATAAATTTCTAAACCCCCCATCTTGGCCCCAACAACCCCGCACCTCTCTCCACTGTCTTTTAAAGCCCATGGCGATCTTTGCCCCAGGGGGGGCAGTTGAAGGTAATGCCTTCCCCCCTTTTCGGCAGTCCCCCCCCGTAAAAAAAAGAGGGAGGGGCCTGCTACGGGGGGGCCTTTGGGCTTTGGGGGGAAACCCCCCCGCTTGCTGGACAAGTGGCACTAAAATCCCCCCAACTTGGTTCATAAAAAAAACTGTGCATGTCATCAAAGGGGGCCCGTGGGGGCCCTTTTCGTGGACCCCAGGGGGATATAGGGGGGGGGGCCCGGGGGATCGATGGGAGGAGCAGGGGGTCCCCCAGCAGGCTTACCTCCCCCTCCAGGGGACTCGGGTGTTTCTCCGGGTTTTCTGGCCCATCCTTTGGGAACATGGGGGTCTGCCAGGTCACCGCCCCCCCTTTTGACGTCGGGGGGTTTCCCCAGTCACAGACAAACGACAACCCTGCAGGACAGATATGGAAAGTGCCCCCTGATCATCAGATCAAGTCCTCAAAGCGGAAACAGGAGCCCCTTTTCAACCCCTGCTTGCAGGTGCACTTAAGCTGTCCCAACGCGTAGCTGTCATGGGGCCTTTTCGCAAACTCCGAAAATTTCCTGCGTTTTTCCCCCCGGAGGAGGGAAATTTTTTCAGGACCAGAGCTCTTTTTTTAATGGCGTCATAGTCCCCGTCTTGCTCTTTGGGAGGTCTGAAAAAACCCCCCCAAGATTTTTTCCCCCTTAGTCCTGGGTCAGATATGTGCCCACCCCCCCTTTGGGCAGATGATATTGTCTGAATCTTTTCAAATCCTCGTGGAAAACATCTAAGTCCCCCCTTCTTTTTCCCTCCCCGGAAAGTGTTCTAGCGGGGTTTTCAAAGGGTTTTTTTTTTTATCCCTGGGATGGGCCGTGCAAAGCCCACCCCTTTCAAGTTTGTGCCAGCTGTAGCTTTAGTCCTTTGCTTGACGCTCGGCCCCCCCCTCCGCTTCTCTCTCACCTGGCGCTCGCCCCTCCCCTTTTCTTTGGCGCTCAGCCCCCTCCGCTCTCCTTAGCTGGGTTTCCGCACCTCTCTCCTGCTTTTGGAATTGCAGATAATTTTTGGCCCCACATTAGGGGGGACAAAACGCCCAATTTTCGCAAAGCCATGCCCAGGCAGAGTCCCCCTGGGCCTCCCCCGAAACTCCCCCCGGGGGGGTCCTCAAGAAAAAATTTTTCAGGGGCAAGTCCCCCCCAATTGGACCTTGCTTGTCATTTCGTTCCGAGCCCCTCCCCCTGCCCCGTAAATCTTTTCTCCCCCCCGAGCTTTACGAATCAGCTGCACCTTCGTTTTCGCAGACGTATTAAAATCTCTTCCTCAATAACTAATGAATAAATTCTTTACTTTGCTTCTTTTAAAAAAATGCCCATCTTACCAAAAACACCCTTTGCCAATAAAAAGAAAGAAAAGAAAAAACAGGGAGGGGAAAAAAGATTGAAATTTTTTTCAAGTAAAAATAAGCACGCGTTAGTTTTTAAAGACTGGTGTAATCTTCACAAGATACAGCCATTTTTTTTTTAAAATGCAGGGGGAAAAATTGCTTTTAAACCCAACACTAAATTTGCAATAAAAAGGAAAAAATCCCCCCCCGCCTCCACCAAAATTTGTCACGTAAAGCTCACCCGCACGTACTGGGGGGCCCCTGCAATGGGGTAGACTTATATCCCCACTTAAACTCACCTCTACTCAGGTAGCAAATCAAGCATAAATTTACCCAAGACAGTTCCATCCCCCCCCCCAAAAAAACACGTGCCCCCACCTTCCTTCAATAAAAAAAAGGAAAACGCCCGGGAAAAATCGATTCCTAACGATATTCAAAAAAAAAACACGAAAAAAAAATACTCAACTTATGCTCCCCCAGCAGTTACCAAAGAAAAAAACACCTCCTCAAGGAAAATGGGTCGGTTTTCAAAAAACAAGAAAAATTCGAAATTTGGGGTAATTTTAATTTAAAAAAAATTTTCAGTGCTTACATAAAAAAATATAAACAATCCCTGACATGACACCATCAATACAGTTATGAAAAAAAAAGGATTTAAATTTTCAAAGAAAGGTTTCACACCTTACAGATGTTTTTTAGATCAGGTCCCGGGGAAGGAAGGAACATGGGACACAGCTTCAATAAAAAAATTGCCCCCACGCTATGACACAGATAAGGTTTGGCCTGGGGTTTTTTTATACCTGTCCCGGCTTTCTCCTCCTTTCATAACTGCCAACTCTCTTCTGGTGGGGATTATGATGAGGAGGCGTGTATAAGAATTGTGGATAGGGTTATTTCATCAATTTCCCCAAGGGGGCACTCACCCGGACTGCGCTTTTTTGGCAAAACAAATTTAAGCGTTTATTGTGCGGGGGGGGGCAAAAGGGGGTCACTGTTAAACCTTCGGAGGGACATGTTTTACAATAGTTTTTTTTTAAACTGAGGGTTATCAGATCTGCCCGGGAGTACCACACTACACGGGAAACAGGCCCCCGCCCTAAAAATTCCTTTTAACCTCGGGGGGAAATGACTCACGATTGAGGAGGATTTTAAGATGAATTTAAAATCATTGAATTTTTTTAGGTACCACATTAGCGGGGAAAAACCCCCCTTCCTCCTCGCCCCCTGAAAAGGACAAAAAAACCCCCGGAAACAAATACCGGTCGGAAAAATCGACCAGTTTTGTCCTGTGCCATGGGGGGGTTGCCCTAACAAAGCCTCCCATTGGGCTTTAAGGGATTCCAAACACAGCTGGGAAAGTTTAAAACTAAGGAGCTGAGAAGAAAGCATATAGTCAATGTCTTCAACAGTTTTCTTCTTTGTTCCTTTTTTAATTTTATCAAAAAAAAGAGATTTGGGCCTTTCTGGGGGCCTTTAAACCGCTAAAATCTCACACATTTTGTTAGATCTCACAGCTGGTATCTGGGCCCCGGGCGTATGCTGAAAAAACTTAAATTTTTATAATCTTACAATGCAAAATTATGGACGGCATTTTGAAGACTGCATTTGCAGGAAGCTGATGAGGGACTTGATAAGGGTCGAAAGCGCCCCCGATAAACAATCTTATCTTCATAATGCAAAAATTTAAAAATGGGGAAAAGAAAAAAGAGAAAATGTCTCCCCCATGCTTCTTACATTCCTCTCCCATTGGCCCCCAGCCCCCAAAAATAGACGAGAGCCCCACCATGATCCCCACTGCCCCCACGGCAACCCTCACGCCAATGCGAAGATGAACGCATTATGGTTAAAACAAAAAAGAGCTATAACTTTTTTCTGTTTTTCAGTCAACAAAGTCAGGGCAATTTTTTATAATACCATTTAGAGTACTATATAATAAATTAGGACACCAAATAAAATTAAATGTGAGGCAGAATGGGAAAAAAACTAAATTTTTTTGTATTTTACTGTTTGGGGGCATGACTAAAAGTTTTTCAGTTACCTTTCCCCTAATACACCTGCCCTGGATTAAGCAAGATAAGGTTTGGGCCCTCTTAATAAGGGTCTGGTTTGCCTTTAGGGCCAGAAAAGAAATTTCCAAACAAAAGGTAACCAAACCCCCTAGGGCCCCTTAAAAATTTTTTGAAAAAAAGAGAAACACACAATCAAAAAAGAGATTCAGGACGAGCCCTCTTTATCCATGGCGGTGGGTTAAAAATGTTAGGTTTTTTTCCCATCCCTGGGAGTTTAACAAATTAGAACCACAGTTTAATGCCCTTTTCAGCCCTCTAAAGGGATTAATTTAGGAGGGGGCGCCTCCCTTCCATTTCCCCTTTTAACCCCTTGCCCCCAATGTAATTGCAAAGGGGTTTTCTGACCAGCAGTCATGCCAACTGCTAGTCTAATAAAAGCCCTGAGGCCTGCCATATTACTAACCCTATTACATAAAATAATTTTTAAAAAATCCTATTTTTCCATTGTACAAATAAAAAATAAAATAAAAAATAACTTTTGTAAATTTTATTACTGGGGTCAAAAAAAAATATGATCTATTTAAAATTTTAATATTTTTTTACACATGGTTTAAACGCCGTAAAAAAATACCCCCTCCAAAATTGAATTTTTTTTAGTCGCTTTGGGGGGGGGGCCTAAAAAGTGATTTAAAAAAAATTTCAGGTATTTTCCCCAAAAAAAGATTTCCAAGAAAACCCCAATTTTAGTCTGGGAAAAAAGCAAGTATTCACACAGCTTCATAGATGGGAAAAGTTATTGGTCTCTTGAAAATAGCTTGCCCAAACATATTAAAAAAAAAAAAAAAAAATTGTACAGATAAAAAAGGCACCCTTTAGGGATTCGAAAATTGCACCCCCAGTTTCCCCTTTTTTGATATCTTGGCTGATATCTTTTCACTTTTCCCTGATGTTACCCAAAGAAGCATGGGTTTCTGGTTTTGAACCCCAAATAACCCTCCACACGTTTGGGGTTTTTTTTTATGTCTAGTGTTGGCCAAAAAAACCCCAAACAGAAGCTTCCAAAAACATGACATCATCCCCAAATGGGCTGTCCCAAAATTTTTTTTAAAAGGATCCCCTTGTGTAATTTTTACTGTTTATAAAATTTTTACTGGGAGAAAGTCATTAAAAAAAACCCCCAAAAATTTTTTTGGTGGCATTTGGCCCAAAAAATAAAAAGTTTTGGTTCTTAATTGAAACCCAAAATGTAAGGGTTTAGGGTGATTTCAGATAGTTTAGGAAAAACATGCTTTTGTGTCTTTTTAAAGTTTAAGTAAAAAAAAACTGGTTTCAGCTGTATCTACCTACCTATTTGTGGTCTTTATGTACCTACCGACAGGGGATATATATCTACATACCTATAGGGGTCTATATCTACCTACTTACAGGAGGACTATATTAACCTACCTACTGGGGATGTATACAGTATTTACCTACCTATTGGGGGCATATACTTACCTACAGGAAGACCCATAACCCACCCCCTAAAAAGGGGGGCTATAAAAACCTACCAATTGAACTTTATAAAAATTTTCCTAAACCCACAAATTCTTTTCTACCTACTTACAGGAAGAATATATCTATCCACAGGGGTTCTATATTTGCCTTCGTACAGGGGGGGCCCAATTTAAAACTACCTACCCCGGGGGCCCACATAAACTAAACCTTAAAAGGGGGTTTTATAGTAACCCAGTAGGGGCTTATATTCATGCCTACTGGGGGGCCTCAATACCTAACTACTTTAGGGCCCATTTTTATCAATTTAAAAGGGGGGGCCCAAAATCCCTATCTGCCTACCAACATGGGGCTTATATACCGAGCTATCGGGGCCCATATTCCTGCCTACCTACAAGGGCACAATATACCTACACACTTACCTACATAGGCGGGTCTCACTATATTACTTCATAGCTAAGGACTTCATATCCTTCTTGTTGGGGAGGTTCTGATATAATATGCCATCTGTACGTACCTTTAAGGTGGACGTAGATACCTGCTTATTGGGGAACCTACAAATCTATCTAATGGAGGGTTATGCACTCACCTACCTAGTTTTGGGGTGTACCTACATACTATATTGAGGAATTGAACTACTTCCTAGATGGGACTAAAAGTGGGTGCACAAATGGGAGTACCATAACCTTTTGGGGGCAATTTTACTGTTACCGGAGTCATTATTCCAGAAAAGTAACAATGTGGACAAATATAATGCCATTCAGACTTTACTATTTCATTTTTCATACATACAAAAACTCCACTTGAGCCAATAGTATAAAGATAATTGTGGTAGTGAAGTAGCAAAACATCCTTTTATGTCATAGGCAGTCCCATTCAAAAGGAAACAATTGTGTCCATGTTGATAGCTGACGATAGCTGGAGTACAGGATGCCAGCAGCTTCCGCGCACACCTGTGCGATGTTTCGAGGGGCGTGCCCTCTTTCTCAAGCTGATGCTTGGGACTGCCTATGACATAAATGGATGTTTTGCTACTACAGTACCGCAAGTATCTTTATACTATTGGCTCAAGTGGAGTTTTTGTTTTATATATGAAAAATGAAATAGTAAGGGCACGTGTTGTATACGCCGCAATACGCTGGGTGTTTTAGAAGTATGCGCTAGCAAGCGCATATTTCTAAATCGCAGAGGGGGCGGGGGCCATTGACTTCTATCATCTGTGGTGTGTCAACGCCGGGAAGAAGTGAAATGTTACTTCTTTCACCTGCCATTAAATATGCGTTGGGGAAGACGGGCGTAATTTATAGCTCTCTATGAGAGTTATCAATTACAATAATTGCGGGGCGCATTTCAGGCGTATTGAAGTGCAATTACGCGCCGGACTGCGCCCTGCAATTATGCCGTGTGAACATACCCTAAAGTTTGAACTGCATTATATTTGTCCACATTGTTACTTTTTTTGGGGATATTCACTAGTGTAGTTCGTGAGAAATTACTAAAAGTGGACTTACCATTTATTGTCACAAATACATTTAAGAAATGTGCCATATATGTTACTTGGTTCATTATTACCATTAGGGGCGCTATAGATGGGGAGTTTGAACAGAGATAAGAATTGGTAAGGAACTGCTGGAAAAGAGAGATGTTTTGGATTGGTACTCAATTTTCTACCTGGTCCCAAATTGTATTGCTATATGTGCGTGCACAGAGAGTCACTGTGGACGGCAAGTCTGTTCAAAGTATCACTTCCTGTTTATTCTTGGTTACAACAGGTTATATAGGGAAAGAAAACAATAACAGGAAGCAGGCGTTTACAGGTGGTTGAGTCACATTGTTATTCCTTTTTTGGTCATTTCACTGCCACCTGGACAAAGTTTGCTTTGGGCGTTGTTGTCTCTGAATGTAGGCTCCATCTTGTTACATTGCATGGTATATAATAGGCATTTCATCCATAACAGAGGAGTCTCAGATGTTTGTTTGGTAAATTCTACAGTGAAGAGTCATGGCTGGGAAAACTTGTCATGGGCCAGATGGAGAAAAAAAGAGAAAGAGACCAACTCATCATAGATGAGAATGACCATAAGAAATCTTTTCCCGGAGACCCAATTTTTTTAATGGTTTTAATTTTGCCAGGTTTTTTGGGAAAATGGTTTTTATTTAAAAGGTTTTTTATTTTTTCATAATGGGAGGGGGTATTTTCATCACTTGTGGTGGTTTAATTGGTCATTTGGCGGGAATTTTTTAGCCCTTAAGTGATTTAAAAAAATGGGGGAATTTTCTCAGCCTTTTTGTTTTGGGGATATTTTGGTTTATTGGGGTACAGTATTATTTAGCCCATTTTTGATGTGGCAAAATTTTAAATTGTTTAAAAAACCAAAATTGGGGGTTAAACTCTTTCCCTTTTGGGGGGGAAACCCCGACATTTCAATGTACAGCAGGGCAAATATTTGGAAGATTAATGGCGAAAAAGAAAAAGTGACAGGGCTGGGGATAATTTTTAAAGGGACCCTTTAATTTAAAATTTGGGGAAACCCAAAAAAAAAAAAAATGCAAAATTTCCAATTTTGTTGAAGAGAAAGTTTTTTTTTGATTCCCAGAAAAAAAATAAAAAAGAACCCTTTCCCTTTTTTTCGCGGGGATAATTTTCCCGCACCAAGTTTATATAGTGCTCATTATCTTCAAAATTTATTTTTTTTTTTTAAAAATTCAACAAAACAAATCTTTCAAAAGGTATTTTCTGAGACCAATAACTTTTTATTTTCCTTCCGATAAGAGAGCCCTATGATGGGAATTTTTTTTTGTGGGGCCCGGTTTGTTTTCATTTTGGGAAAATAAATTGAATTTTTTGGACTTTTGAAACACATTAAGGGGCGAATTTCTCAAAAATTCAAATTTGGTCACTTCGCCCAATTTTCCAACAAAAAATTTGTTTTCCCATTACCCCCGAAAAACGCGTTAAAAAGCACCCATTTCCAAAGCTGGGAAAAGAGCCTCAGGGTGCTTTTTAGAACGTTTTTTTGCCAAAAGCTTTAAATATGCAGAGGGGTTGGGGTTTTGGGCTTCATACAATGTTGGTTTTAGTATGACACCAGAGACTGCCGCCCTTTTTTTGTTCCCCTTTTTCCTTTTAAAATTCCCTGGGGACCCAAAAGGCAAAAATGACCAAAAAACCAAGCGGGGAATTTGCCTGATAAAATCATGGGGGCAGGTCAGGGCCTTGGAAAAAAAAAATTCCGCTGGCCAAGCTCAAAGGGGGCAAAAAAAATTAGTGGGGCAAGAAGGTGGGGGTACCCGGGGCCCGCCAAAATGGCCAAGCCCTTCGGGGGGTTTTTCCCCGGGCCCCCAATGGGAAAAATTCCCGGTTAGGTGGCCAAACAAACAAAGGGGAAAAAAGGAAAACCCAGAGTGGGGACAAAGACTGAGACGGAGGTCACGGCGGCAGCAGCCCTGAGGTCAGGCAGTGGGGACCCAAGACAATTTTGGAGGGGGCAAAAAAAGTATTAGGGGCCCCAGAGTTGGGACAATGATGAAGGGAGGTCACGGCGGCCCGCAGCATGAGGGCAGAGAGTGGCACAATGACAAAATTTTGGAGGACACGCAGCAGCCACAGAAACAAACATGATCGACAGTGGCCAATGACCCCAGTGTGGGGACAGGGGAGCACCACGACAGAAAGAAAGGGCAACATTTGGGACAATTTAACCCCCATGTGGGGGACCGGCAGCAGCCCAGCAGAGCATAAAAGGGCCCAAAAGTGGCACAAGCATTCTGGAGGTGGCCAAAAAAAAAAAAGTAGGCCCAGAGTGGCCCAAAAGACAGAGATTTTAGGTTTACGGGGCAGGGCAACCCGCATGAGGTTTAGGGGAAATGGGACAATGAACAGTGTGGGGGTGCCCCGCAAACAACAGCGCGCAGCATTAGGGCATTTGATTGGCCAATGACCGAGGTTTTTGAGGGGGGTTTGGGAAACCCGTCCCTGGGTTTAAGGGTGGGGGTAGGGAGATGGAGAAACCCGTCCCAGTGTGTGGCTAGGCGGGTTGGGGCATCAGAATAGTGGGTGAGGCAGGTAGTTTTAAACCCGGCCCGAAGCCTAAAAATTTGGTTGGGGTGGAATTTCCGGGCCGATTCCCCGCCTTTAAATTAAATTTTTTCAAAAGGGCTTTTTTCCACATTTCCCTGGCAAGGGCCTTTTTTCCTTTGGGGGAACCCATGGCCCCTGCCCCCCACTGAACACCCCTCTGAAGCCCAAAACTTTCTGGCCGGGCAGGGCGCTTTCCACTGCAAACCGCAAGTTCGGGCCACACATCCAGTTTGGCTGCCCCTTGGCCACGGTTTCTAAATGGGGGGGAACAGAGTGCTGCCCCAAATAGGGCCCCCACCTGTTTTGGGTTCAGGGTGTTTTCCGGTCCTGCTGCGCTGGGGATCCCCCCCCATAGGGGGGGAAGGGAACTGCTCATCATGACTCCAGACTTAGGTTTGCTGCTGATGGGTGGTACGCTCTTTCCCTCCCCCCTCCCCCCCGCAGCCCCGGCATAATTTCGGAGCGCTGAGGAACCCCCCGGTCAACCTGTCAGGGAAAGGGCGATTTTCCCCAAATAGGCCCAAAGGGGCCCAAAGGGGTTCGGGGATTTTTTTCCCCTTTTGTATTTGAGTTTGTCCCCCTCCTTTAATTTGTGGGAAAAAAAAGGGTCCCCCTTTTTACGGTAGGGGGGGTCCAATAAAGGGGGAGAGCCAAAATCATCCCTCTGCCGGTGCTTTACTATTCGGGTGGGCACAGCCAGGGGAAAACCCGCATCTGGGGCCATCTGCAAAAAAGTGACTCCCCAAAAAGGGGGGTTTCCCCGCCTCCATTCCCCTGTAAACTACGGGTTGGGGGTCATCCCGCCTCTCTTCTCTTCCCATCCACCTCCCCCAAAAAGCTCCTTTCTCCTCCTCTTTTTGGGAAAATGGGGAAAAAAATCCCCCTCATTTTTAACCCAACCCAATGCCCTTTTGCTCCAATTTTCCCCCCTCCTTCCCCCCCTCCCTTTCAAATCCCCCACCGGGTCATGGGCCCCGGGATTTGTCGCCACGTCTCCAGTCCCCCGGCCCCGAAAGGGTTTTTTTGCATCCCGTTCCCCGGGCATAGCAATGGAATTGGGGTTAAAATTTTTTTCCCCTAGTCCTGGCGACTGACAAAAAAACGTGGGCCCCCCTTTAATTGGGCCCCAAAAAACGGCAGTGGTTTTTGAAAGAGTTTCCACTGGGTAAAATCAAAAATTTCAAAGGGGGTACTTTTTCTGCCTGGGTCATCCAAAAAAAACCCTTTAAAGGCCTTTCTCTTTCTTTCATCCGGGCCAAAAATGTGCAGGTGGAAATTTTCCCAAAGGGATGGGAAAAATCGCATATCCAAGTGTTGGGGGAAAGGGGGGGTTTTGCCCCCTGCAAATCGAGGGGGGTGTTCCTGGCCCTTTTTACAATGGGTAAAGTGCATGCACAGGTTTCCTGGCCCCTTTTAGAATGTTCGGGAAAATCGTTTGGAAACTTCAGGAAAACCCTTTTTACAAAACCGGGTTTTAAACCCCCATGCAGGGGGCATGGAAACCTCCCTCCCGGGCAAGCGGGGACACATGTTTTCCCATTGTCCGTCACCAAGGTTCCGATTTCAGTTGGGCGGTGAAAAAACCACACTTGAATTTTTTGCTGGGATGACCGGGCAGTTCCCCCCAAGTTGGGCCCCTTCGCCAGGCAAGCCAGGTGTAAACTGCGGACACCGGTGTGCCATTCACATTTTTTGATGGAGGCAGTACTTTTGGAGGGTGGGGAAATTGGGGGGTGGTGGTGAAAAAGGGGGCATTGGGGCAAGGAAACAGGGAAGTGTGCAACGTGGGGGGGGAAAGCGGCGTCTCCTGTCCAATTTTTGGTTGTGCCCCGGGGGGAGGAAGCACATTTACCCAAATGGGCCCTAAAGGACCTGTACTGGCCCACCGTATTTTCGCTCCAGAAAGTCCGCGCTTGGGCCTTTCCCCCTTTGGGAAAAAACAAAATAAGCTCAAGGGCTGGCCCCCTTTCTGTTCTACTATTTAGAAGGCTTTTGGGACCTTTCCTTTTTGGAAAAAAAATTTTTGGCTTTGGAACCCCTCCATCTCGGTCGGCCAAGCCATTAGTTTCTCTGAATGGTGCAGAATCCCCCGGTTGGAAAAGGGGGGGGAATGCCCTACCAACCCAAATTGGACAGGAGAAAGGGGCCCCTGCTGCACCCTTTGGGTGGGTTGGACCATAAATGTTGGGCTCTTTTTCAATCGCCTCGCGAACGAAATGCTTGGGGCCCTGAGAGGCGAGGAGCCCGGAGCCGGGCCGGGGGAAAGGTGGGAAAGAGAAACAGCTCCCCTTTTGCAGAATTTGGGGGAGCCTTGCTGGCTATTTCAAATGCGTGCCATGGGCGCTGCGCCCCGCGTTTTGGGGGCAGGAAGGACCCACCCCTTTTGAGCCAAGTTTCTCCCCGGGGCCCCCGGAAAGGGGGACGCTGCATGTGTTTTACGCAGGGCCTTTGGGGCCCCCCGTTTCTCCCCCCGGCCCCCTTCCCTTTTTGCCCACCCGATTTTTAAAAAATACCCATTTTTCGGTCCTCCGGGGTCCTTTTGGGAAAGAACCTTTCCACACCGCCGAGTATGGAATTTTTTCCCCCCCAAACCTTCCGCCCTGGGGTGAAAATTTCCCGCCACCGCTTGCCTCGCTGGCCCCCCTTTTCCCCTACTTTTTTTTGGGCCTCCCAAGCGGGTTTTTTTTCCCCTGGGGCCCTTGGGGGTCCCCCCCTCACATGCTGCTTTCCCCGCTGCCCCACGGCCAACCCCACCCACTTGCTGGCTGCGCCCGGGGCCTTGCGCAAGTGAAAAGCCCCCTTTTGACGAAGATGAAGCCCTTGCCTTTAACCCCGGGTCCCAAGTGCGGTCCGGGGAAACATCAAACTATTTGTGGGTTTTTCATCGTCAATGTGTTTCCCCCCACCGGGGCCCTTGGGTTTCCCAGGCTAAAACCCCTCAAAAAAAATGCCTCCCAAGCCCCTCTCCAATCTATTTCTTTGCCGCCCACTGCAAGAAAACAGGGATATTGGCCCCCTTTTTTTTGCTGCCAAGTATGCTTGAATGGGCCCCCCCCCAAAATTTTTTCACCCCCGCTAAAAATAGGGGGCGCGAGCCCAGACCCCAATTTGGTTTGATCTCTGGCTGAGGGAAAAGGTGGGGGCGAAAAAGGGGGTGAGGAAAAGGGGGGGCCGGGGGGGCCCCCTACCCCCGGGCCAAAGCCCAAATAAGGTTGTGGGTTTAGGTTTTTCCCCCGCCCCTTTGGTTTTGGGGGGGTCAGATTCCCATCGGGGGGAAGAGGAAAAGACCTAGGGAAACCCAAACAAATCCCCGGGTTTCTGAAAACAACGGGCTAGAAGACAGCGGCGTTGTGGCCCCCCAAAGGGTGGGCCCCTGCTGGGGACATCCCCTTTCTGTGCCCGCGACCGGGCCTTTTCCGGAAAGGTTTTGTGCCACGCCAAATCCAGTAGGGGCCCGCCAACCCCACTGTCTGACATAATGTTTTTTTTTAAAATTTCAACCCGTTTGTTTAATGGTTTTTATGTTAAATAAAACACCCCGTTTTTGACTCCAAAATTAAAACCCCGTAAAAACTTGGGGAAAACCCCCGGTTTTAAATTTTCGCCCACAATTTGGGCCCGGAAAAATTTAATTGTAAATTTTCGTTTTTAAAAACCCTGTGGGGTTTTAAATAAAAGTTAAAAACCAAAAAGGTTTTTTTAAAATTCGGGAAAAGAATTTTGGGGTTACAGGAAAAATTTATATATTTTTTTGGGGTTGGGAAAAGGCGGTTTTTTTTTTTGTCAGCCACCCCAAAAAAAACCTTAATTTAAAACCCGGGGTTTTAAATTCCCAAAAAATTTTTAGCCGAACCAAAAAAAATTGCTTTTTTTACAAATTTGGTTTTTTTCTTTGGGCCCCCCACAAAAGAGATACAGTTTTTTAATTAACCTTTGCTTGTGAAATTGGCAAAAGGAAAAAATTTTATATTTTTTGGCGGTTGAAAAAACGGTTTTCTTGGGGGTCAGGGGACAACCCCAAAAAAACGCTTTTAATAAAAACCCCCGGAGTAAATTGCGCCCAAAAGAAAAAGAAGCCGCACAAAATTGAAATTTTTATTTTTAAAAAGTGTTTTTTAAAAAAACAAAAGGAAACTGGGGGAGCCAACTTAAATTTTATTGCCAAAAGGCGCCCGGTGGAAAGCCCCCCAACCCCCTGGGAACCCCCGTCCTCAATTAACCCCCAAAAAAAAAAAAAAATTTTAAGGCCCGGGCTTTGGACCCTGAACCCCCAACAAATTTTCGTTTTATAAAACCAAAAATTTCCCCGTTTAAGGCCCACCCAAAAACCGCCAAGGGCCTTAAACCCAAAAAAAACCCTTAAAATGGGACTTCCCCGGGGGGCCCAATTTATAAGTCTGGTAAAAAGTACAAAGCGGATTATTCCTTAAAAAAAACCTTTTTTTGCCAAAATTCATGCAAAGGGTTTCCCCTTCTTTCCCCTTAGGGGAGTTTTGCCCCAATTTCCCCGTTACTTTTTATAAAATCCCAAAACACCCCTTTTAACCATTAAAAAATTGGGCTTGTTAAAATTTTTCCCGGTTCTAAAAAATTTTACTTTGTAGCCCCAACAAACCCTTTTCCTTCCCCCAATTTTTTTTTCGAGATTAAAAAAAAAATAACTGATGTTTTTTTTTTTTTTTTCATTTGTTCCAAAATAAATGATTAATTTTTTTTAAATTGGACTTTAAAAATGACACCCGATTAAGGCGTTTCCCCTTTTCCTCCACCCCGGCCCAAGACTTTTCCCCGTATCCCCCGGGGAATTTCCCCAAAATGGCCTCCCCCTTCCCTCAAAACCCCCCTTTTTTCCCCCAAAAAAACCCCAAACCATAGCCCCAAATTTTTTACCTTTGGGGAACGGTTTTTTGTTTTTGGCCCCAGGGAGGGCCAATATAAGGCCCCCCCTGTTTGGGTGGAAAAATTATTTTTAAATTAAAATTTTTTTTGGGGGGCCTATTTCCCGTTTTTCCCTTTCCCCCCCCTTTTTGGGGACAACAAGGGCCTTTTTTCCCTCCCTCAAATTCTGGGGCCAAAAAAGGGCCCTTGACGGGTTAGGCCCCTTTAAGGCCCGGGGGTTTTTGGGGGCCCCCCGCAAGGCCCCTGGATTTTTGGGGGGAAAAAAAGAAGGGGTTTGGGGGGCCCGAAATTTCCCCGGGTTGGGGGTGGTTTGGGGTTTAGAAGGGGGGACAAATTTAAGGGAACCTTTACAAATATTTTGGGTTTTTAGGGGGCCCCCCCTTTTGGGGAACCCTGGGGTTAAATTTGGGGTTTAAAGCCCCCGTTGGGGCCCTTTATTCCCCCCCCCTTGGGGGGCCCCACGGGGCCTTCCCCCCCCCGGTTTTTGTGGGCTAAAAGGGGAAGTGGCCGAAAAAAGGGGCCCCGGTGAAAAAAGGAAACCGGAACTTCCGGGTTGGGGTTTTTAAAGATAGTGGGGGGGGAATAGGGGGGGCCCCCCTTTTGGTCCCGGAAAAATTATGAAGCCTGGGCCCCCAAAGGGGACCCCCGGGGAAATTAAAGGGGGTTCAAAGAGAGGGGAGGGGGAGGTTGGGTTAATTCCGGGAGGGGTAATGGAGAAGGGAAAAAATCAACGGGGGGAAAGAAAATTTTTTTAACTAACCAGGCGGGGCCCCCCCCCGGAACCCGCAATTTTTTTATTTCAAAGGGGTTTGGGGAGCGGATCGGGGAAAAATTTTTTTATGTGAAGGGAAGGTGGGGCCTTTAGGTGGGGGTTTAAAGGCCGGCCCCGAGTAAAGGGTTTTTTTCCCCCAAAGGCCCGGTTTTGGGTAAGTTTTAACCCTTGCTTTTTAATTTGGGTCCCGGGGGAAAATGGAAATTTTGGCGGGTTGGAAAAAAGAACCCGGGTTTTTTTAACAATTAAAAGTTTTTTGGAGTTGGGGAAAAAGGGGAAAAATATTTGGGGGAAAATTGGGTTTTTTTCCCCCCCCAAAAGGATTACAGTTAATTAATTTTTTGGAAATTTGGGTAAAGGAAAAATTAAAAATTTTTTGGATTTAAAAATGGCTGGGAGCCCCAGGGAAAAAAGTTAATTTAAAGGGGAAAATTTGGGGAAAAAAAGACATCCCCCAAAAAGATTTTTTTGGGAAAAATGTTTCCCTTAAAAAGAAAAAACCCAAAAAGGGCCGATCCCCCGAGATAGAAAAAAATCAGGAAAGGAAAGGGGCTGGGGTTTTAAACAAACCCCCAAAAAAGGGGAAAAAAAAATTTGAGCAGGTTTTGGGGAAAGGTGAAGGCAACCCCCAAAATCGGCTATATAAAAATCTAATTCTTTAAAACTTTTAAATAGGCAAGGACCTTTTTAGGGCCTTTTTAAAGGGTGGAATCCCCCCCCCCCGGGGAACCTTTTAGTTGGGTAAGGAAGAATTGGGGGCCCCATTGGGGGGCATTTGAAGATGGATGTTCTTCTCCAGGAGTTTAGAAGCAAATGGAAGCAGTGAGATGGGGCGATAGTTGGACAGACAAGAGGGGTCAAGAGTTGGTTTCTTAAGGATGGGTGTGCTGGTCGCATGTTTAAAGGAGAAAGGAAAGATAGCCTTTTAGATGAGGAAATACCAATTTTTTTATTTTTAGTATTTGTTTTATTATTTTTAAAAATGTTTTGTTTCATAGTAATTTTTAGTCCCTTTTTGAACAGGTGATTGTTTGCACTAAATGCAGTGATTTAATTGATCTTCTATTGTACCTTGCCATAGTACAATACAAATACAACAGCCATAACAACTAAATGACACTCTGCAATCTTGTCACAGGAGGCCCGATTAGGTGGGGGAAGTTTGCACTGACCGCAGCCTCTAAGTAGTTAAAGTGAACCTGTCACATAGGTTATGCCCCCCTTGCTGAGGGCAGCACAAGCTAGTGTCAGACCTGCTGTTTCCAGCGCTGTGTCCCTTATTCTGTAAGATGCTGCAGTTTTAGAGTATTTAATGCTCAAATCTTATTCATGAGCAGGTGTTAGCCCTGCCCACCAAAGGCTAGCCCCGCCCACCTGGCAGTTATTCACATGTTCCTACCTATTCAAAGTCATAGGTAAATCAGTTATGGGGTGGGTGGGGCTAACCTCAGGTGGGCAGGGCATGATAAAACAGACTTTTTTCATGACTCTTTTCTGGCTGAAAACTGCAGATTTGAGCATTAACCCCTTAACTCCCAGGCCCGAAAAGTAGTTAATGACCAGAACGTTATTTTAGTTTTTGCCTCCTTGCGTTTCAACAGTTGTAACTTTTTTATTTTTTCAATGACGCAGTTGGATGAGGTCTCTTTTTATTCGAGACAACTTGTACTTTATGGGGGAATAGTTTAAGTTCACCTATAAATAATTGCAGAATTTCTTTACAATTTTTTGTTTTATTTTTTTTTGTTTTTTTACTTTTTTTTTACACCGTTCATATTTCACACGTAATAACTTGTTAGATTAATTCTATAGGTTATTACGGTTGTGTGGATACCTAATATGTGTAGGTTTTTCTGTGTGTGTAATTTATGCACAATTATTTTTTATTAAATATTTCTTTTTATTTTATTATTAATTTTTTTTATTCTTTTTTTTTTACACTTTTTATGTTTTTGTTTTTTTTACTTTTTTTTAAATCCCTTGAAGGGAGAACTGTTTTACTTTTTTTTTTTTTTTAACACTTAGTTATGTATTAGCTTATTCATATATGCTAATACATTATAATCTGTATCAGTTTGACACAGGCAGTGTTCAAAACAGCACACAGTGGCCTGATCACTGGCTTGTTACACAGACAGCTCTGGGGCCACGCTAGGTCCCCAGAGCTGACTGTGCAGCCGTTCCCCGGGCTCTGTCAGGTGAGCGGGTGATCCGATCACCCGACAGTGCAGGGGAACCCTTTGATTGCGCTGCGGTAACGCACCGCCGCCATCAAAGGGTTAAAGCATCGTGTTGCGGAGGTTTCCTCCGCTCCCCGATGCCTGCAAGACATCCTCTGGGATCGGGGCTGCGTGGTACAGCCCCGATCCCAGCGCAGCTGCGTCAGCGGGCGGCGCAAACCCCGAAGTCTGCAGCGACGATAAAAGACGTCGCTGCAGACGAATGACCCGCTCCGGCTGACGCCAAAAGTCAGTGGGCAGTCGTTAAGGGGTTAAATACTCTAAAATTACAGCATCTTGCAGAATAAGGGACCCAGCGCTAGAAACAGCAGGTCTCACACTGGCTTGTGCTGCCCTCAGCCATGGGGGCATAACCTATGTGACAGGTTCCCTTTAAACAGAGTTATTATTATTGATGCTAACTGTTGGCTGAGGCTAAATAACACTGGGGAACACTCATTTTGGTGCCTTAAAAGTTGGAACCATTTCTGAGTATGTTAGGGGTGCTGATTCTGAAAATGACTCCCGTGTTCCCATATCAGCTCTAGTCTTTGAGATCCGCCATTGCCACCTTACCAAGCATATGCTGCTGAAAATGGTGATCACTCAATATTGTACTAAAGAAATGTTGAAAATTCATGTGAAATAGAAAAGACATTCTAGAAGATTTAAAGAACACATGCAAGCACAAACATGAATGTGCAGGAACAAATGTAATTATATTTATGCTCACTACATATTTATACACAAATTAATCACAAGAACAATGTAGAATCATGTCATAATATTTCATAAGCTAGAGCTGCTAGAACAAAAGGGATAGGATTTCCAGATTCAGCAGCACTCAAATACCCAGAATAAGGCCAAAGATTCTAGGCACCAAAAAAAAATGTTTCCCAACATTATCAGCTGTCGCCCAATGCCTATGGTGCTGGCACAACATGTGAACCCGCTCCATACTCCCTTAGTGCTGCCAGGATATACAAGTATGTCCTGGAGTTCTTAGGGGTTAACAGAAAATCTGAAAGGTCACATATTTATACACAACAGGACAGTGTTATAGCGATGCAAATCAGTGACATAAAGCAGAAGCAACAATACAAGGAGGGGAGGGAAGGTTGTAGTAGAGATAAGTCGTATCCTATAGACAGGTCTTGAATATTGTGATCTCTGAAAACCTTTGTAACTTATTATCTCCCCATCATGTACTAACATGTCTCTGAGCCTAAAGGTGAGTTCACACAATAGACTGAAATTCTGCTTCAGTCTCCATGTTAAAATCATAACCCGAACCCAACTGCGCTGTAGTTCAAATCCCTGGTGCAAAAAAAGGAAAGGTCCGTGGCAAGAGGGACACAGTTTAGCACCAATGAAATGAAGCTACCCAACATCTAAAACAGAGGTCAAAACAGCCTTTGTAATGTAAAGCTCCACAGCAGAAATCCAAGGTTTTGCCTCAGATTTCTACAGAGAATTACGAATTAGATTTGTCCCATAGGAAAAGTCTGACAGGTTCCCTTTAATGGTATGTTCACAAGTCACATAGATTATGCCCCCCCTTGCTGAAGGCAGCACAAGCTAATGTCATACATACTGTTTCCAGCACTGTGTCCCTTATTCTGTAAGATGCTGTAGTTTTAGAGCATTTAATGCTCAAATCTTATTCATGAGCAGGTGTTAGCCCCCCTCCCCCCCCCAAAGGCTAGCCCCGCCCACCTTTTTATGACTATTTTCTGGCTGATTTGAGCACTAAATACTCAAACTCCAGCATCTTACAGAATAAGGGACACAGCGCTGGAAACAGCAGGTCTGACACTAGCAAGGGGCAAAAATTATGTGACAGATTCTCTTTAAAGAGGTTGTCTCACTACAATGATTAGCTTTTAACATGTTGGGGGATTGTAAATGAAGACTTTTACCAAATACATTGCTCTTTTGATATTGCCCTGGTCAGAAGATAAGAGAGATTTTATCTACTCTGAGTGCACACAAGTTTTTCTGTGGTTACCTACGCAACTAGAAGGAATATGCTTGATATTACTGCCGACTAGTAGTGGTGACACTAGTCAAAAAGGATAAATAAAATTTCAGAAAAAAAACCGAAGAAAAAAATAAACAATTTTTTAAAGGAAGTATGTGCTGATATTCATTTATTTTTTTTTTTGGCTGTGGGAAGTCATTCAAAATTATATTCTGCAGAACATAAGTATAGTTAGGGTATGTGCAAACAGTGTTCGTTAAATGCATATTTGGGTACATTTTACATACCGGAAAACAGACCCCAATAAAAATTAACAATTTCAAGGGGGATTAAATCGTTTTCGATGAAAATACTTTTCTTTGTTTAACGATACATTTTTTTAATTCACTTTTTGCTTCCCGAAATTTTTGATAATTTTAACACATTGAAAAGGCAATAAAACTAAAAGGGATACATTTCTGCAGTTCAAAAAACGACAAAATCATCCCCCAAATTGTGGTGGTTTTTGGGATGTGTTTGACGAATTTTTTATGTATTGCAAAAACATATTGCAGACGCCATCTGCACATACCCTTACCGTAAAAAAGTTTGAAAAAATTAATAAAAATGCTCCATTGCCGAGATTGAACCAGATCGTTCACAAGAAACCATGCACCCCCATCCCATTACTACAATTTTAAACCCAGGAAACCCCTCTTATTTTGGCCATGAAATTAAACAGAACCTTGTACTAAATGATGGCCATCCTGGGTCCCTGAAGATGGGGTGTTTCCACGTATTGTCATCCAGCCACTGTAGGTGTAAATTCTTATAAGATGCATTAACATTATTACTATTTATGTAAAAGATGTGGATTATAATAAAGAGCGCATAAAATAAGGGGGGGGTTTTTTTTTTTTTTGGGAAAATATATTAGTGTGGGACTGGAGTTCCTGGGGGGGCAATAGGTTATTTCTTTAGGGAACCCCAGAAAAGTGCATGAATCAAAATACCTACACCTGTTTGTTTCTACCCCTTGCAAATTTTAAAAGCGGAGACCATCATACTCATAGGCCCACTGCTCCCCTGTGGGTTAGTCCAAACCTGTGCATATTATAAAATGTCCTGTCTTTCAAACTGCATATTCAAGCCCTAACCATCTCCTGCTGCCTCCACCCGAAAAATATTTTCAGGATTCGCTCCTTTCTTGACTTTGCAAAAAATGCTTGTTCATCCCCCTTTTTCCGCCCCGGTTTTTTCGGGGTCCCCCCACTACCCCTTTCCCGTCCCTTCAATCCATTCTTAACTCCGCTGCTTGGCTGAACCTTTTTTTTCCCTCTCTCCTCGCCTCTCCCTTGAAAAACATTATGGTCCCTTTTTCATTGCCCCCAAAAACCCCATTAATTACCAAAAAACATGGAAGCGCTCGGGCCCGGGGGGGCCCGGGGGTACAGGGAAGTTTATCTTAGGGGCCCACCCTACAGACTGTACTGAAAATTTTTACCTGCCTCTAGGGCTAAAGCGCCCATTTTTCCACAAAAAACAGTGTGCAAAAAGAACTGTATGTTAGTACACAATACCAATAGAGTCACATATCTGTCTGTTTCACATGTCTTTCTGTCCAATGCGTCTGTCTCACAAATCTGTCACAGTCTAACACAGTCTAAGTAGCTCCATCCATATCCCCCTCCAACGCCCAAAATCCACCTTCAAGTTTTCCCCTTTATCATAAGTTTTAAAACTTTGTGGGAAAACTGTTGAGGGGCTCATAAGGGGGCTATACAGGAATATAACATTATAAAAGTTTTCCAGCATGGTTTTACTAAGGGCAGAAGTTTTCAGACCAACCTGATCTTTTTTTTTGATAGAAAGGTTGGAAGCGAGGGGGCTGGGATATGTGTTTTTTGACTTTGCAAAGGCTTTTTTTCACGGCACGCGTTTTTGCTGTGGAGTACAAGGCCGAGGGTTAATCCCTCTGGGCCATCGACACACCCAGGGAGAGGGGTGGAAAAAACCAGGAGTGACAGCTCAGCGCTAATCAGGTCAAGGGGGTGTCGCACTAGCCAATAGGGGGGCCCGGGGGCCGCCCAATCGGCTGCTTGGGGGGGGGCCGGGCGCCTCACTTAAACCTGTTCACTCTTGTCTTTAGTTGCCCGAGAAAGGTTATCCCTACGTTTCCCAGTTTTCTTGTTATTTATATTCTGTTTTAGGACCCTTTGGTTGCTCCCGTTTTTTTCTGTCCCTGATTTTGTACCCCCGTTCCCTCCCGTGTTTTACCCTGGGTTGCTTTCCGTTATTTTTTCTGGTTTTTTTTTTTGGCTTTGGGTACCCGCAACCCTTATTGACCGGACTGTCGATCTGCGTTCCCCGCGGCCCCTGCACTAGCAGCAAGGTTTGTCGCCCTTTTTGGGGTTGCCACTTAGGGCAGCACCCCAAGTAGGCAGGGACAGTGGGCTGGGTGATAGTCAGGGCCCACTGCACCTCCTCTGATGTGACACGTTTGACACGGTCCCTACTATCTGAATGGTCCCCAGTTATAAGTTGTGACCCCAAAGGCTCAGTAATGGATCCTGTTTTATTCAATGTATTTATTAATTTTTAATTGAGGAATTACACCTGTTCTTAGTTTTTGCAATGACCCCAGTAGTGAAAATCTTGGAAGATGCTCAAAAAAATTGCAAGCAACCTGACACACTGTTTGTTTGGGCATCCATTTGGCAAATGGGGGTTCATGGGGTAAATGTAAAGTTTTCCCCTTTGGGTGCTAACAATCTGTAATTCAGTGTCCTAAAAGGGTAAAAAACGGAAGAAAAGCTCTTTGAAAAGGGAGGGTGGGGTTTTTTAGATCATAGACTACAAACCAGCAGAAAATTAAATCACTGCCTAAAAGCCAACGGGAAAATTTGGCTGTATTAAAAGGGCAGGGGACTCACGGGGACGGGAATATAATATCACCGCTATATAAAGCTTTGGGTGGGGCCTCCTCTTGGGATAGCTTTTTTGTTGTAAAAGGATGAAATGGAGCTAGAGAAAGTGCAAAGACGAGCAACCAAACTAATAAGGGGAATGGAGCATCTTTATTATGAGGAAAGATTAAAAGAATTCAACTTATTAAATCTTGAGAAAATACAGCTATGGGGAGACATGATTAAGTTATAAATGTATATAAATGGCCCAAACAAAAAGTATAGGGAAAAACTATTTCATGTAAATCCCCTCAAAAGAAAAAAAGGAATCAATCTCCAGAAAAGAAAAGCGTTCTTCACCATAAGAACTGTGGAACTGTGGAATAGCTGCCCCAGGAGCTGGTCACAGCAGGAACTGGTGAGAGTTTCAAGAAAGTCTTAGATAACCACTTGGTATTAACCCCTTAAGCCGAACACCTGAAAAGTAGTTAATGAACATTTTTTAGTTTTTGTCTCCTTGCGTTTCAACAGTTGTAACTTTTTTATTTTTTCAATGACGCAGTTGTATGAGGCCTCGTTTTATTCAAGACAAGTTGTACTTTATCGGGGAATAGTTTAAATTCGCTTATAAATAATTGCAGAATTGTTTTTTTTTAAATATTTTGTTTTTTTAAAAAATTTTTTTACACCATTCACATTTCATACTTAATAACTTGTTAGATTAATTCTACAGGTTATTACAGCCGTGTGGATACCTATTATGTGTAGTTTTTTTTTTGTGTGTAATATATGCACAATTATTTTTTATTAAATATTTATTTTAATTTAATTTAATTTTATTTATTTTTTTATTCTTTTTTTTACACTTTTTCTGTTTGTTTTTTTTTTTACTTTTTTTTTTAATCCCCTGAAGGGAGAACTGTTTTAATTTATTTTTTTATTATTTTTTTTACAATTTTTCTGTTTGTTTTTTTTTTTACTTTTTTTTTAATCCCCTAAAGGGAGAACTTTTTTAATTTTTTTTTTTTTTAACACTTAGTAATGTATTAGCATATTCATATATGCTAATACATTCTAATCTGTGTCACTTTGACACAGGCAGTGATCTGGACAGCACACAGTCTGCCCTGGTCACTGGCTTGTTACACAACCAGTCCTGGAGCTACTCTAGGTCCCCAGGGCTGACTGTGCAGCTGTTCCCCAGGCTCTGTCAGGTCACCGGGCGTTCCGATCACCGGACAGAGCAGGGGAACCCTTTGATTGTGCTGCGGTAACGCACCGCCGCAATCAAAGGGTTAAAGCACCGGGTTGCGGAGGTTTCCTCCGCTGCCCGGTGCTCGCAGGGGATGATCTAGGATCAGGGCTTTGTAGTACAGCCCCGATCTCAGCGCAGCTGTGGCGCCCGGGCGCCGCAAACTCTGGTGTCTCAGCGACGCCAAAAGACGTCGCCGCAGACGAACGACCCACAGCAGCTGACGTCAAAAGTCGGCCGTCGGTCGTTAAGGAGTTAATTAATATTTAAACGTATGTAGTTGTATAAAATATCTGGACCCAGTCTGATGGCAAGTTTTGGATCAGGAATGAAATCTTCCTTTAGGGCACATTGGTTCTTGCCTTATGGGTTCAAAGTCTTCATCACATTTCTCCCCACCATTTGTTGAATTTGAATGTGTCTTTTTTCAACCGTATTAACAATGGAATATAATAAGAAAATAATTTAATTGAAGATGACCTTTGCATTTTTAAAATGTAAAGTTTCCTATAAAAAGGAGAAATACTAATTAAACGTGGAGTTATCTCAGTAGCCTTGGAGATTAGCAGATGACATAGGAACAAAGGTAGATTCAAGTGTACTGAAATCACCTCAGGTTGAGATGACATTCTGCAAACTTCTTGACATTTGTCTTATTTGCTTATGCTGCACCAAAGCTAAATTAGAAAGATTGCCTGGGCAAAGCATGGATGGAATGATACAAACATACATTGTTAGCCGGTGACTCAGGAGCCTCAGGTGTCACTACAATGGCCTTTAGTGTTGTCCTTAACAAAGACTTTATGCCGCCTTTCCCCTACAATAACACTGTGTACTTTTCATAGTTCAAAGCAAAAATAGGATGGCATATTGCTGAAGCGCCTGCTACCGATGTAAGCTCATCAAGGACGTCTTCTTTCATTTATTCTGCACAGTTCAATGCAACATGTAGACTTGTCTAGCCTAAAGTTTTATGTCATTTCCATTATTTTATAATAGCAGATGTCAAGGATTTTGTTGGGATCAGAAAACACTTACTTGTTATGCCTAGGGCAGGTCCTGGGGTATGGAGCATGTCATGGCGATGTAAAGAACACCAAAGAAAGAAGTCAGGCTCCACTCAGACTGGAAAACATCTACCTCATCTTCCACGAAGTATATACAGATGATCTATTATACACACGCAGCAGTCATAAAATTAACGCAACCTGCTTAATATTGTGGTAGAACAAAAAAGCTGTGACTTATTGGGGAATTGACTCTAAAAGACCTATGAAGGTGTGCTATGGTTTCTGGCACCAAGACTTTAGCAACAGATCCTTTAAAGGGGTTTTGCCACCATGTAATGTTGACGTGGAAACCTCCAAAATGGGTATTTAATCACTTTTCTAAATATATGTGATTTAAAAAAAGTGAAACTCTGAGAGCTACAGCATTTCTCAATCCCCCTTGGTTACATTAAAGCTTTCCCTAGTCACGACCCAGGACCTGACAGGCCGCGCTTGCGTGATCTGATGACAGGCAAAATGAATGAGCTTTTAAGGCACCTGGTAGACAGTGCAGTTTGAGGCTGTCTTGCTGTATTGAGAATCCACTCTTGTACTGTTTATTATTTCACTTAAGTTTTGAGACGCTCCCTTGGATTCCTCACTCCTCACTCCCCCCTCCCTCTCTCTCCTGCAGCTTCATGACTCAGCATGATTTGTATATATCCTGCTCTCGTGCTGACAGGAGCTAGGTAAGTGCCGTCTTGGCAAATCCCCTTTAACTGCTGTAAGATGAAAGGTTGGGCCTCCATTGAGTAGATATGCTTTTCCATCACATCCTACAGATGCTCGATTGGGTAGAGACCTGGGATATTTGGAGGCCAAGTCATCACCTTGAACTCTGTTATCTTCCTCAAACCATTCCTTAACATTTTTTGCACTGTGGCAGTAGCTTTGTCTTGCTTCAAGAAGCCACTCTCATCAAGACAAAATCATATCTCAAAATTTTTTGGATGGTCAGAGACACACCTGGTTCATTGTTTGAAGTATATTGTTATCCCTGTACATCTATAGCAATAGCATTTCATTTCCACATTTTCCCCAAATCATCTGAACATAGTTATGGTCCAAGTTCCCAAAAAATTAAATAATATATAGATACCAACTTCTAAGAACGCAAATATGAGATACTCTGACCCCATTACTCACCCAAGAATGCCCCTGACACACACACTTTGGGGCAGGTTCCTGGGAGACTCTTAGAAGAACTGGAATAGTTGGTAGGTATGAAATAAATAGTAGCCTAATAAGCTATTAGGAAAAGTATGGATTGTTCCACCAAAAGAGGGACAATGGGGAGGTATGGGAATACCATTAACATAAAGGAGTGCACTTGGCCTGTATACTGTTTAAGCAGCTGGTACCAAAATGCTGCCCAGAGCATCACATAGCCTCTGCCAACTTGTCTTCAACCTGCCTCCCAGGTAAGCGGTGCACAAGCACTCTCCCATTCACATGATAGGGCTTGTTCACACAACGTTTTGGATCCTTTTTACGGATCCGTTTTTTGACGAGTGAAAAGCGCATCCGGAAAGCGGACCCGAAAATCGCAACAATTGATACTTTATTTGGATCCGTATTGTATGCTTTTTGACTTGCGTTTTACGGATCCGCTTTCAGAATACTTTTTCAAGAGGAGTAAAAAATCTCTCTCTCTCTCTCTCTCTCTCTCTCTCTCTCATCACACTGACAATTGTTAGATCCTTTTTGCGGATCCATAAAACGGCCCCATACTCAGCAAACTGTAAAGCTTTGTGTTTTCTGACACATTTCTGTAATAGCATCATCTTCTGCTACAGAAGCTCTTCTGTGTGACTGGACTAATGGACTAGCCTTAACTCCGCACACACATCAATAGGTCTCACTGCATTAGAAGTTTCCTCTCATGACAAAGACAACTGTGCAAGCTCACATTTATGGCCAGACATCCTGCTTGGACAATGTAATTGTTTTTTTTACAATCCCTCCATCACTAGTCTCCCTCCCAAAAAGATAGTAATAGGAGCTAGAAGAGCTGAACTGTCAGTCACTGCTGTAGACCAGCCTGCAGAAGAAGTGTGAGTCTGAAGAGACTGTGAAAGGTGGGAAAAAATATGGACACCCTTTTTTTAATATAAAAAATATGAAGAAAATCTCTTTCCTTAGACCATTTCTAGTATTCACCAGGGCTGTACGTAGAACTCATGCTACATTAGGCACTTTAAGTGCTTATGCCCCTGTTATTGAGTCAGACTATACACTTTAAGTAGCAGAGCTGATTTTAGTTGATATATTTCCACAGTTATCCAATTTGGACTATGTCAGACTTGTTGGAGTATGTCAGGAACGTTGGAAGATGTCAATCCATTTATTTATCAAAATTTACAAAGAGGGATATTGCTGGGGAGTGTTTATTTTAAAAAAAGTTGTCTGTTGTTTCTGTGTGAGTTTTTTTTCTTTTTACCATTTTATTTCTATTATATTCATTACTATCACTGGACCCACAGTGTCTGGTGGCAAATATAGCCCTGGTAGTAACTACTGCATAATAGGAACACCTCAATGACCTGCTGTTTTGGGGATACTCTGAGCTACGTCTAGCCATTGAGTATGGCCTTTGTCACAGTCATTCAGATCCTTATGCTTGTCCATTCTTTCTGCTTTTACACATTAACTCCAAGAACTGACTATTCAGTTGCTGCATAATATATCCCAAGTTCCAATGTCACAGGATATTCAGTATTATTTACTTCACATTCCACATTATAGCTGAATTGTGCAGAAATAAGACTAGCTAATAGTGCGCCTTTATTCAAAAAATGTTTTAGTGTAGGAGGATGTGTTAATCCCAACATGTAGATGTTTTATTAATCTACAGTGGGGAAAGCAAGTATTTGATCTGAAGTCTTCCCACCTACAAAGAAGTGGAGAGGTCTGTAATTTTTATCGTAGGTACATTTCATTGGTGAGAGACAGAATCTAACAAAAACGCCAGAAAATCACATTGTATGATTTTTAAATAATTAATTTGCATTTTATTGCATGAAATAAGTGTTTAATCACCTACTGATCAGTAAGAATTCTGGCTCTCACAGCCCTGTTAGTTTTTATTTAAGACGCCCTCCTACTCTGCACTCGTTACCTGTATTAATTGAACCTGTTTGACCTCATTACCTGTATAAAAGACACCTGTCCACACATTCAATCAATCACACTCCAACCTCTTCACCATGGCCAAGACCAAAGAGCTGTCTAAGGACACCAGGGACAAAACTGTAGACCTGCACAAGGCTGAGATGACCTACAGGACATTAAACAAAAAACACCACCATTGTGGTTTTTTTTGCATACTGGACTGAACAGGTACCAAGCTAATGTGCAGTCTGTATCATTTAAGTGTTCCCTTAGCAGTGGGATCTTTGAGTTGTTATTCAGCAATCAGATGCACCTGTCAAGTTTTCCCAGGAGCATAAAAGCTAGAGATGCCTGCTCCTGGGCCCAGTTTAGTCCAGCTATTGAGCTGTGAACAAGGCCCACAATGGTGGTGTTTTTTAAGTAAGTAATGTCCCTTTTTTTGTGTGTTTTTTAGGACATTAAACAAGCGGCTTGGTGAGAAGACAACAACTGTTGGTGCAATTTTTGGAAAATGTAAGAAACACAAGATGATTGTCAATCTTCTTTGGTCTGGGGCTCCATGCAAGATCTTGCCTCATGGGGTAAGGATGATTCTGAGAAAGATCAGGAATCAGCCCAGAACTACACGGGAAGACCTGGTCAATGACTTGAACAGAGCTGGAACCACAGTCTCAAAGATTACTGCTAGTAACACACTACGCTGTCATGGATTTAAATCCTGCAGGGCACACAACGTCCTCCTGCTCACACCAGAACATATCCAGGCCCACTTTGAAGTTCACCAATAACCATCTGGGTGATCCAGTGTAGGCACGGGAGAAGGTCATGTGGTCAAATGAGATCATAATAGAACTTTTTGGTATCAAATCCACTCACTGCGTTTGGTGGAAGAAGAACAATGAATACAACCCCAAGAACACCATCCCAACCGTGAACCATCATACTTTGGTAGAGCTTTTCTGCAAAGGGGAGGAGGTAACTGCACCATATTGAAGGGAGGATGGATGGGGAAATGTATTGCGAGATTTTGGTCAAAAACCTCCTTCCCTCAGTAAAAACATTGAAGATGAGCTGTGGCTGGATCTTCCAGCATGACAATGACCCGAAACACACAGCCAGGGCAACCAAGGAGTGGTCCCTAAGAAGCATTTCAAGTTCCTGGACTGGTCTAGCCAGTCTCCAGACCTGAACCCAATCGGAAATCTTTGGAGGGAGCTGAAACTCACTATAGCCCAAATACAACTCCAAACCCTGAAGGATCTGGAGAAGATCTGTATGGAGGAGTGGGCTAAAATCCCTGCTGCAGTGTGTGCAAACTTGGTCAAGAACTACAGAAATCGTCTGATCTCTGTAATTGCAAACAAAGGTTTCTGTACCAAATATTAAGTTCTGTTTTTCTATAGTATACAATACTTATTTTATGTAATAAAATGCAAATCAATTATTTAAAAATCATACCTATGTGAATTTCTGATTGTTTTTTTAGACTGTTTCTCACAGTTGAAGTGTACCTACAATAAAAATTACAGACCTCTCCATTCTTTGTAGGTGGGAAAACTTGCAAAATCGCCAGTGTATCAAATTCTTATTTCCCCACTGTATATACTGCACTTGTTGTATGGTTTACCCCAAGGAGTGTAGATCTCATAGACAGTGAATCACATCCATCACAACACTTGAGGGATATATATATATATTACCAATCATTTTGGGGAAAAAAATTGTATATTCACAAGATTAAGGCGGGGTTCACGCGGCTCATACAAGCCGTAATTGCGGGCGGATTTTGCCCGCAATTACAGCTTGAGTAAGGGGCGGGGGCGCTACTCGTCGGCCCCATAGACATGCATTATCCATGGCGCGTGGATTACCGTAATGGCTGGCACGGATTGCAACCGTATTGCAGCGCAGTACAGTGCGCAATACGGCTGGAATCCGTGCCGAAATAAGCCGTGTGAACGGCTCCTTATTGTACAGAAGTCTGCTCTTCAAGTTTCAGTCTTATAAATGCACCATAATGCGAAATCAGAGATTTTTTGTTTGAGCTACACCAGGCAAGGACTAATGGCTGTATCATGTCTCTATAATATACATAATATAACTGAGACCTCATTGAGGAGTATGAGCCCCCTACCTCCATATGCCTCTGATATCGTGTGTAGGTTCCTACTGTCTAATTTTCAATAACCATGAGAAACACATATTGAAGTATGTTCACTCAGGCTAGGTATGTGCAAAAGTATTCTCTAGTAAAAGCATTGCTCTTAGGGGAGATCATCTCATATTCACAGTCTGCTGGAGCCTGACTAGCGTTGTAAGAAATTAACTTCTCATGCTGCTGTAGAGGCTCAGTGCACAGGGCTCTTCTGTGTGCAAGTGCCCTAATGATACTTGGCATACCCTATAACTGAAAGTAGCAAATACAGGCACAAAAAATGTTTTATCCTTGTCATTTGTTACATTTTTCTTAAGTCTAGTAAACGGCCATTTAGGACTACCTTGCACATTGTAGAGTATCTTGCGGCTTGAATCCTGAGGAAGCTGTGATACGTGTGGAATCTTCTTGTTACTTTCTATGGCAATTTCAAACATATATGAGAGTGTGCTTGATCATACTATGAACCCAGTGTCAGACTGGAATGCCTAGGGCCCACAGGTGGAGTTGGTTCTAGGGGCCCACCAGTTGAGCTATTTCTGGGCCCAGCAGTGGAGTTTATTTTAGGGGTCCACCATACAGTTACTGTAAATGACTGTATATGCATCCTATACTCTGCCTCTTGCTTTTTTCCTTTTTTTCCTGCTTTTTGCCTCCCCCAAAGGATGGATATGCAGAAAAAAAAAAATTGCAGGTCTACCAGGGTTAAGGGGGGCCCCCCCGGGGGGATTTCCCTATTTCCTGTGGGTTTTCCCAGCCTGTATAAAACCAGTCTCAAATTGGAGTGCCTGGGGATCCCGTGAAGGAGATTTTTGGGGGCCCACCAGTGGAAGGGATTTGGGGCCACCATTTGGAATAGATTTTTTGGGGGCCCATGTGGAGTGTATTCTTGGGGCCCCCCAAATAGAGGGGATCCATTGGGTCCCCCAGGGGAAGGGATTTTTGGGACCCACCAGGGAATAATTATTGGGCCCACCAGTGAATGGATTCTTGAGGCCCACTAAGGGAGTGGATTCTTGAGGCCCACCAGTGGAGTGGATTATTGGGGACCATTTTACAGCGACTGTACATGACTGTACATATTTCACACCATGCCCAGGATTGCATGCAGGGGTTTTCCCTGCTCTCCTATGGGCCAGCCTTATCCTGCCAAACTCCCAAACAAAATGTGGAATAGCTGTACAAGCGCAGCTATTTCTCCATTCACTAAGAGGGATTTTATTTTGTGTCGAAACTCCTTTAACACCTATAACTTTTGGGCCCGGAAATTTATATCCTGTGGCGGTTAACATTTTCTATCTGTGAATGTACTGACTGCAGTTTGCTTAATGAGCTCTATGGCACTTCGGGTTTTCTAGACTAATCAAAAAAAGGAAAAATAAACTGTTAAAAAAAATTCTACACAGAGACAGGTGTAAGAATGGAGTGGCTAACTGTTTTTTTGTATTGGGGGCAAAATATAAAACTTGATTTCTATGAAACCCAATACATAGGGATAGCTTCGGTTTGGGGCTTAATTAATCCTCCAGAGAGGAAAACAAACATAAAAGGGATCCATTACACAATGAACCCCAACAGCGCCTGACGACCTTTTGATTGAAGAAGACTCGTTAGTTTCACCAAAGTGGATTAAACAGAAAAAATAGTACAATTTGCTTTCTATTTTTTCCATATTCCCTGACGAACATTGATGCATACGTATGGAATAAAGCTGATTTTCCCGTTGTTAAAAAGGGCACAGATATTTTTTTACAGTCTTTGGTATTTATGTACATCGTATATTGTCCACAAGCACAAGCTAGTTCCCCTTTTATTTTAAAAAAAATTTTTGGGACCTCCCTTTTCCTCAAACTGCAGAAACATTACAAGTGAATTTTATAAGCTGTATAACATTTATTAACCCCTTTTTTCTCTACATTACATTCTTTTTTTCCTCACCACTTTCCAAAAGCTGTAACTTTTTTTTTTATTTTTCTCTTTAATAGAAAATATGACTTGTTTTTTTTTGGGGAAAAATGTACTTTTTTGTGGCCCATTGATGTACCAATAATTACGGAACCCCCCAAAAGTCCTTTCAGTGGTGGAATTGAAAAAATTGTCATTTTTACATGGGGTTTTTTTTATAGATTTTCTACTTTGGGATTAATGCTCTACTTTATTCGCAGGTTGTTTTGATTTTTAGACTCCAATTTGCTTTGTTTTCGTTTTGTTTTACATCTTTTTATATTTCTTAATTTGCATTTCGTCACCACTTTTTTCATCCCCAAAAGTTTTTTTTTTTTTTTCCATTATGGGTAAGGGGATTTTTCATGGACGAATGTAGTTTTAAGGGACCCTTTGAATACATGAAATTTTTTTTATTTCAATTTTGTGGGGATGTGACATACCAAAAACCCGAATTTTAGTATTTGGTTTTAAGGTTAAAGGGCCGGATTGGAGGCATCCCAATTAGGTTCACTTCGGTTTCCCGCTTAATTAAAAGCCATTACCTCCAATGTATGAAGTGGGTTACTAGTGAGACCGCTATCGTCCTAACAGCACAATGACATAAGGGACTCACTTTTTAAGCATTTAAAAAAAAATGCCTCTTTCTTCACTTATTGGTCTGTACATTCCCCTGTAAGAATAGAAAACAAACTTAATAAATATATAAATCCATCGGAAACAGTTTTTCCTCCTTGGAGAATCAGGTAATATGCTCCAGTACGATGGAGAGGGGGGGAAGGAGAGGGGAAATGCTGGGGGTAAACAAAGGTCAGGGGCAAATAAGACATCTCATAAGCGTCATATATCACCCCCCGTGCTTTATCACAGCCTACATGCCCACAAGTTTCCTCATGCTGCTCCTTTTTCGAGGTATTTTTATAGAGATAAGGGGGAGAGGGTCTTTGTAGTCTACAAGGAAAAATCAAACAAATTCTTCACCCAAAAACAAGGGCAACGACATTCGAAAGAAAAAATGGTAAAAAATGCCATATACAAGTTAATAATGGTTAGAAATAGTGGCCATTAAATGTAAACCCCGATAAGTTAGGTCCATGTATATTTTGGGCACTGACACAGATTTTGTTTTTTTTACCTGTTATAAAAAATATTCAATTTTTAATGTTATAATGGGGAAATGAACAAAGGTAATTCAGCACAAACGTTTAATATAAAACCAGCAAAAATGTTTTAAAAATAAACCAAAAAAAAAGAAAAAGATGTTTGTCTTTCTTATATAACAAGTAGGTTTTGGGGATTCTTTGCTATATAAGGGGGGGAAACTGTTGCCCCAAAACGTCAGGGGTTTTCCCCTTGTTCACGGCCACCACTCCCACCGTGAAGTGTGCTTTTTCATATTTTTTTTTTGGGTTATCTTCAAAAAATTTTTTTCTGGTTTTTTTTTCAAAGTTTGGGTCGTGCTGGATTACCATTCGGTTCATCTAAAAACGCTGCAAGCTTGAGCAGACACCTGCACAGGGCCACAGTGGAAAAAAAGCGGGGCTGCCCCAATTTTGGTCTTTAAAAGTGATATAAGGGACATGGACTAAAAATCCAGACTTTCAGCTTTAAATTTGAAGGTCTGGTATGTCCATAAAGGCCCAAGATTTCGGGGCCGCATTGCCAAAAAAGGGTTTTTCAACCAAGAAATTGGGAAATGAACATTTTTTTTACAATTATTTAATTTGTCCAATTATTTTTTGGCCCCTTTAAAAAAAAAGGGGTGGCACACTTTAGGGAGCTGAAACCCAAAAACCTTTCATCCAATTTTAATGGGGATACCTTCAAATGAAAGCTGAAACGTCTAATTTTAAATGCCCCAATGTCCATTATAAAACTGCCCAGGGTTTGGCCCGCGGGCCCCACTCCCCTGGGGCCCCGTCCCCTGTCTTGGGGGTTTCGGCGGGGGCTAAACGGTCCCCCCGCGGCCACTCTCGCCCCCCAACCCGGGCCTCCCCTTTACCGGGCCCCCCGCTCCAGTGCACCGCCGCTTCGGGCCCCCCCGCCCCCGGCCGTCTTGCACATGCCCCCCCCTAGGCGGGGGAAAAACGCCCGGCCCTGGTCTAGTTTTAAAAGGGCCCATGCCCCCGGTAATTGGCTTAAACCCCCGGGGCACTGGTCCTATAAAGGAAAAACGCCCCCAGAAACTCTTTCCCCAATTTTGGGTTGGGGCTTAGATTGATTTTTGGAGTGTTTAAGTCCGTTTTTCCCTTACCCGTGTACCGTCCCGTCCGCACTTTTTTCTGCCTTGCCTGTTTTCCCGCCGGCCCTGCCCCTTCGGGCCCTCTCTGACCAGAACCTCCCCCCGCCTGCCCTGCCCTTTCCCTTTCCTTTGTCCCCACTAGGGCCTCTGGTTTACAAATTCTGTACCACGCAGTACCCCGGGCCCCTCCCAAGCAAGTCACTTTAAAAAGGGTTTAAAAAATGACCTGGTAGCCTCCCGCCGCAAATTCCATCCCGTTTTGGGCGGGGGGCCCTCGGGGGAAAACCCGGGGGGCTACTTAATTCCCCCCCTGGCGGGGCCCTTAAAAAATCATCGCTTGCGGGGGTTCTACGAACCCAAACCGAACCCTTACTTTACAATCTGGCCATGGTTTCCGCCGGGGGTACCTCTGCCTAAACCCTTCGGGACGTTACGAGGGCCGTCCCCCAGCAACCCACGTATCGACCAGCCGGGGCCAAAAAGGCAGAAATCTTCGGCTCTTCTACCTCCCCCTTTGGGGGTGCTGCCGCCTCGAAAGCACCATGGGCTCCTGTTTGCCATGGGGGTTTACCTGCTCCTGCACCCGGGCCCTTCTCTGCATCTGCCGCTCCCCTCTCGCTATGATGGGCCCCCCAAGAAGTGAAAGGGGTTTTTCCCCCACCCAATGCCCCCAAATACCCCATCGAGAGGGCGGGACATCAGTTTCCACTGAACGGGCAAAAGGGCCCTTTCCCATTTTTACCCCTCCTAACTGGCGAAGCTCGGGCCTGGGCCACTCCCTGTGGGACCGAGGAGATCCGCTAACGGCTAACCTGCAAGTCTTCCTCCAGGGGTTCCGAACGGGCCCTTTGGGAACCGGGTCGCCCCTTTCCTCTGCGCCGAAGCTTTGTTTCCGTCTCCGTCGGGGGCATTTCCACGTGGAACAGTACCCCTGTGCAGTTCCGCACTTTTAGCCTGGGAAATTTAAAACGGGAACAATGAGGCCTGGTGGGCAATTTTTCGGGCAAGGTCTCTCGGGACGCATTAAAGACAGCTCCCGGGTCAAAACCTTTCCTTCCTCATTTGGACAAATTTGGATTCGGTTGGCCACCCGATCGATATTTTTTTTCCCGAAAGACAAAAAAGGGGTTTCCGGGCCCCCAACTTGAGCCTACCCGCCCAGGGCCGGCTAACTGGGTTTTAGCTCCTGTCTTTCAACACCCCCGGCCGCCCCCTCCCGCCAACGTTCATGAGGACGAACCCATGCAGGGGGAAAAGGGGGCACAAAGACCCAGGAGGAACGCCCCACAGCGGACGTTTTGGGGCAATTGGTTTCTACTCGGGGGTTTCCCGGGGCCATTTCCCTTTGGAGACTGTCCGGTCCCGGGGGGAAAACTCCCCACCTAGGGCTCGCGGGGAAGGAAACCCCTGGGTGTCTTTGGCGGCCTTCTCCCCGTCAAAACCTTTCCCATTCTTTGGGGAACTTGGGCCGACAGTCCCCTTCCGGGGCCAAATTCCTTCCTGACTCGGGGGCCCCCCGGGAAAACCTTTATCAGCCACGCATTTGGGTCCCAGTACCGGTTTCCAGTGAACCCCCTGCAGAAACCCATGTTCGTGTCCCCCTGTAAGGGGCGAATGCCTCAAGGATGCCATTCGGTTTCTGCACTGAAACCCCCAAACCTTGCAGATTGGCGCCCCCCTTTCATCATGAAACATTGAAACTACTCGTACTGCCTCGTTCCTCTTTTTAGATCCTTCTGGGCCCTTTCCCCCGGGCTACAAGACCCTTCCCCCACCCTAAACTGGAACAAAAGGGCAGATTCTTCGGGGGGCCCCGGGCTTGCCACTCACGTTTCCCTTTCGGCGCGCTCCCCCAGCCCGGGGGTCTGCCTCAAACCGAGTCAAACAAGCCTCTGCCAGGTCTGCCTCCTGCTTACCAGGCCCTTTTCCCCGATGTGTTTTTTTAAAGGGAAAAGGCTGAAACTCTGCTTCCCGCCCCGGCCCTTCGTTTTCCCCTTTTAAGACCCTGAAAACCCGGGTTACTCTCTCCCCCCAGGCAGATTTTTAAACCCGTTTTCCGCCCCCGGGGAACAAAGGCCATGTCTGACTAATTCAAGAGAATCTCCGCAAAGGTTTTACCCCGCAAGTCGTCCTCCCCCTGGGGGAAACCCGGTTTCCCTTCTTTTAAAAAGAAAGAGGGAACCTCCCAGCCCTGTATCGATTATCGTGGCTTAAATAAAATAACCGTAAAAAATTCGATCCCCCCCTCCCTTTTGATCTCGGGAGCTATTTGACCGCCTTCGGGGGCGCAAACTTTTTTTTCCTAAACGGGACCCCCCCCCCCGCGGTCTTAAAACCTGATTCGGATCTGGAAAGGTATCAGGGGGAAAAACACCTTTAACCCCCCGCGAGGCCATTTCGAATATCTCGTCATCCCCTTTTGGACTCTGAAAACGCCCCGGGGTTTGTCTTCCAAAATTTCTTAATGAGATCTTCCGGGATCTTCTATCCCTCCTGCTTTAAATTGTTTATCTAGACATATTTTTAAATCTTTTCCCTCCGACCTAGAACCCCACCGCACCATGCCCGCCGGTGCTCAGACGTCTCCGGACCCCCAAACTTTATCCCAAATTTGGGAAAAAATTTCCTGTTCGAGCGCACCCTTCCCTGCCTTTTTGGGGTATATCGTTTCGGATCAAAGGTCAAAAAATGGACCCCCCCAAGCCTCGGTTTGTCCTCCCATTTGGCCCCGTCCTTTGCCCTATGGGGCCCCAATTCCAGCGTTTTCTGGGCTTTGCCATTTATTACAGACAATTTATCCCACTTTTTCCCTCTTTTGGGGGCTCCAATGGTGGCCCTCCCCAAAGAAGGGGGGCCCCCAAAACAGGGGCCTTCCAACTCAAGAGGCATTAAAAAACGCCCTAAAAGCTGATTTTTGCCTCTGCTCCTGCTCTCCCGGGCCCCGGACCCTCAGGGGCCCGTTTGCCCTTAGGGCCCGACCCCCTTTTCCTCTTTTGGGGTTCCCGGGGCGCCGCCTTCTGCAGAAGTCCTCCTGGGGGGAAGTTGGGGACGTGTGGATTCCCCTCCAAGCCCTTTTCACTCCTACCAACAAAAAATTTTTTAACACTATTGGTAAACGGGATCTTCTTGCCATAAATTTGGGGCCCTAGAGGAATGGCCCACTTGCTGGGGGTGGGCTCCCCTTTCCCCCATAGAGATCTAAAACCGGATCATAAGAATCTTCTCTATTTTCCAATCAGCTCATCGATTGAACCCAAACGTCAAGCCAAGGGTCGTTTTTTTCGAAAACCCGGGGGTTTTTTTTTTCCTTTTAAAACTTCCGACCGGTTTAAAAAAACATCGGGGGGGAAACCCCTCTCTCTAGATCCTCCGAAAACGGTGGGTTTTGGAGCCACCCCTGCGCACATCTTTTCCTTTCCGGGAAGGGCTTTTTTTGGGCAGCTCCTGTAGACCCAACAATTCCCTTTCCGGGGGAAGACCAAAGTCTGTCCGCTTTGCGGCCCGAAACCCTTTAAAAAGGGGGACTTTCCCTTCTCAAACCCAGCAGGCCCATCCGGGGAAAACCGCAAATCCGTACAACTTATCCGGGGGATACTTTTTGGTGGCCCCCCCTGGGCGCAGGACTTAGGAAAATTTTTGTCCTGGGCCTGTACCCCCTGTGCTGGGAACAAATTTCCCCTGGCCTCAACCCCGCGCTGTTCCCCTTCCCTCTCCCGGTGCCGGGAAAAACCCGGGTCCCAAAAATTGCTATGGTTTTTGTCACCGACCTCCCCCCCCCGGCCCTCCCCCGGGAAAACAGGGGTCTTTTTTGGGTGGGGTGGACAGATTTCTAAGATGGCCCCCTTTTTGGCCCCCGGGCCGGGTTACCCTCCCCCCCCCAGTTAGCCCAGCTATTTTTCCACCACATTTTTCCCTTTTAAACCCCGGCCCCCCTTTGCACATCATCTCTGAAAAGGGAGCCCATTTTGTATCTAAATTCTGGGGGGGCCTCTGTGTACTCATTTAAAGGGGTCCACCCTGGACTTTTCACGGGGACCAAACCCCCAGAAAACCCAAAGGGGAGGTTTGGGGAGGGGCAAACCCAAATCTTAGGGACTTATCTGGGGACATTTTGTGTCTGCCCGCGGGGTAACGGTCTGACCTTTTCCCTGGGGGGAATTCCCCATATAAATTTCCCCAACTCTGAGTCCGCTAGGGCCGCTTCCCCTTTTTTTTAATTTGGGTTACATCCCCGCCCCGCCCCCTCCCCCTAGCCGTTTCGGGCACTTCCTACCCCCTGGATGCCCAAGTACGAGACATCAAGTCACTCTGGGGGAGGTTTACTCGTCAGGGGGCCCCTTTTTCAGGCTTCCCTCGTAAATAAAGTTTTAAGCCAATAGGGACCGGAGACCTTTTCCCCCGTAAATTTTGGGCCCGTGATAGGGGTGGCATCGGCCAGATACATCCTTTTAAGGTTTCCCCCTACAAGTTTTGGGCCCCAAATTTTTGGGCCCTTTTGTTTTTACTTTTTGTCACTAAACCCTCCCCCTAAAAAGCTCCGCTTGGGCCCCCCACTCTGCGTTTTCCCCAACGCCTTTTCCCTGTCCTTGGGTCCTAAGGGCCCGTTGGTTTCTGAATCGTTTCCCCCCCGTTTGGGTCTGTCCCCCGCCCTTCTCCGTGGCCAAAATCGGGATAAAATCTTTGAGGTCAAGAGGGGCTGGGGAAAAAGACGTGAAGGGGGAAACGGTTCTTTTTCATCGACTGGAAGGGGTTTGGGCCAAGGAGGGGTTTTGTGGGGGCCGAAAGGCAACTTGTCAAACCCAAACTCCTTGCTAGGTTTTAAAAAAAAAAGGGGGAGACCCCAAGGGGGGGGGTACTGTCTTGGGGGGGCCGCGGGGACCGCTGCCCCTGCGGCCCATTCCCTGCCTGCCAGGGCCGCGGCGCCCATCACGGTCACCCGCGCCACCCTCGTCCCCCCCCCCGGCTCGCATTTTCCGGCCCCGCTCCAAATGCACCGGGCCCCTCCTTTCCGTCCCGGGCCCTCGGCCATGGGCCCCCCCAAACGCGCGCGCCCGACGGCTGGTCTAGATTTAAAGGGCCTGTTCCCCCCTTTAAATTGGGTTATTGCCGGGCACTGGGCCTAAAAGGGATACGCCCCCAGCATTCGTTGCCAGATTGTTGGGGTGCTTAGAGTGAGTTTTGGGGTGTCCTTGAGTCCCGTATTCTTACCCCCTGTACCCCGTCCCGTTCCCCCCTAAAGTTTCCTGACCTTCCTGTTTTCCGCCTGCCCCCGACCTTTTCCCGTCCCTGACCAAGAACCTCTGCCGCCTGCCCCCGACCCTTTTGCCTTTCCCCGACTACGCCTCTGGGGTTACGAATCTGTTTCCCAACGCAATACCCCGGCCGCCTCCGCAAGGGAAGTCACGTTTAGGGTAACGACCCGGTAGCCTCAAAAGCCGCAAGCAAATCCATCCCGGGTTTTCGGCGGGCTCTGGGGAAAACCCGGGGGGCTACTTTAGATTCCCTTCCCTGGGGTGGGTTAACTATCCCTCCCCCTTTCGGTGGTCCAGCGGATCCACCGAACCCTTACAATAACTATAACTTGAAAATGTTTCAGTAACAGGTACAAAAACAAAATGTGTGTCCCCTGCCAAAAAATACGTGATCTAACTGTAAACTTATCCTGAAAAAATTTTTTTGGGGGTTCAGGTAAACCCTTTTTGTGGGGTTTAAAGGGTGGGACTGTAGTTCCATGACTTCCTTCTTGTATTTTTGTAACACTTTACTTCTGCCATAAGATGGCAGCAGAAGATTTTATTTTCCTTGTATTATCTGAAAAGAATCATCCCTACTAAGCAGGAGTGACGACCATCTGTAATACTTCATTTCTGCCCTTTTTATACCGGTAACAAGTGCAGAGAAATATTGGCTACATTATATGCATATTATTTATATGGCACCATTGTTTTCCATTGCTCTGCAGAATGTGATCTAGAGATGAATATATAATACACAAATACAATGCACAATCATACTGGAGATAAGCAGATCATGTAACCCCAGCTGCGGGTCCAATATGTGAGCTGAAAGAAGTTCAATCTAAAGCATCTTCATTATATCAGGTACATGAGCTAAATGTTTTATCAGTCCCATCAAGGGTTGAGGGCTCATTTCAATGTTGCCATTTTAGGCTATCTTTACACGCAACAGAAAGATCACTGTGCCATTACCATACCACTAAAATGAGACGCATTTATGAAAGTGTGGTACTAGAATTTGTATCTAATTTGAGTTAGATTTATGATTTGTTTCAGGCACTGTTTTCTGCTGATTGACAAAGGGTGTGGTTTTGCAGGTACGGTTGTGGCTTAAAAATGTCAGAAAATGTGCTAACATTTTGGCACAGAATTTTGGTGCAAAGTAGTTGGTATAAAAGTTTAAACTAATCTAAAGATGTATCAGATTTATTAAATACCATGAGCCATCGTGATAAACCTGGCACCTCCTTAGACTTACTGGTCTACATTTACACTAAGGGCGACTTGTCTAATTAGGGCTGTGTCATTTTTTTGGTGTATTTTGCACCAAAAAACTGTTGACACCCTATTCTCTATATAAATGTATTGTCATACACCAAAACTAGTTGCATTATGTGTTAGGCACGACACTTTTAAATGCACCTAAAGTAGGTGCATCAAATGTGCTAGCAATGATATGCTATGTGCCTAGATTAGGCGCATCAATTTTACTATGCAAGGTAGACCAGACGCCAATTTTTTGACATGTTCATTCAATCAGGCGCACTATACATTCATTTAATTTGCCTTAAAACTGGCATCGCCCTAAGTATTACACAGGATTAGTAGATCCACCCCATTGTATTTACAGGAAGAGTCACTCGAAAAAAAGGCCTTGGATATTCTTTTGTAACTGCCATACGGATGAAGCAATCTGAACCCATTAAATCAGCTCCCTGCCTTGATGTGTGTATAACTGATGCACTACATGCGAAGTTGGAAGTGATCTCTGTTTTCTGTTCGACACATTTCGGCACGGTGCTCCATACACTGGACGTATTAGCAGCAATTTCACGTTGGCCGTTTTCCTTCAAAAACACCTGGGATCACTGACCATATCTGACTCTTTTCTCCATATCACTCGCTTTGAGCTCCTGATTGGCGGGAACTAATGCTGCAA